>BMAO01000683.1:0-200715 GCA_019973975.1 Trichonephila clavata | reverse complement strand
TTTACAGTTTTAAAAATCCATTTCTAGCGTTCTATTTGTCGAATTTCATAAATAATGCCTCTATGGATGCAGCAAAGTGACTTCTATTTTTGAAGAAAAAATTTTAAAAATGCGAAAATTTGAAGCCCTTTCACAACCCAGTTACTTTAATGAATCGGGAAAAATTCGACTAAATCCTTAAAAAGACGGTGAATATGGTTAGGAAATTTTCCCCTTACAACTACAATGATCGAAAATGATCTTGGCCAAAGCAGCTCAAATGGTGGCTATGTATTTGGTGGATGCGCAAAGAAAAACAATCATTATAATTCTTTCCATAGAGACAAACATTAAATTCGGATTCCTACTATAAACAATTTAAACGTTTCAAGATAACAGGTCAACAAAAAAAGCCAGAATTGCCAAATAGATGAGGGACTGTGTTCCATCAGGACAACGCCAAACCACACACACATCCATCGAAATCGCAGGAACTCCAGGAGCTTGATTGAAAAAAGTGTTGATTTATCTGCCATACACTCCAGACATGCATCAAGCAAATGCCAAGTTTTACTTGCATTACAAAACATCCTGGATGAGAAAAAAAAGCCACCAAAAGAAGATTCACAATCGGTTTTCACAGTTTAACACCAAAAAGAACCAAAACACAGAAAATACAGCAATACAACACAAACAATACAATGCACAACAATCGCACCATACAACACAACATGTAAAGGACAGCACAACACGTAAAGACAACACAACAAATAAAGACAACACAACATGTAAAGACAACACAACATGTAAAGACAACACAAAGTAAAGACAACACAACATGAAAAGACAACACAACATAAAGATAACACAACATATAAACAACACAACATGTAAAGGACAACACAACATGTAAAGGACAACACAACATGTAAAGACAACACAACATGTAAATTGACAACACAACATATAAAGGACAATACAAAGTATAGTATTGCACATTCTTTGTTCCATTCAGTTTTGAGTTCCTGGGAGTTAAACTGTGAAATGTACCAAATTTTGTGCTACTTGACATTTAACTTTTTATTTTTCTCTTTTTATTGATTGAAAAAGGTAACATTACGAGCCAGGTGGCTGAAATTGTAAGTCGTGTTTATGGCCCCAATACTGTACCAGTTAATTACGTGCCATTTGTTATTCATTGATTCCTAAATGTGTACCTGTCTTACAAAATGTCGATAAAACCACAAAAATAATCAAAGTTGACGAGCATGTAAGCTGTCGTAGAATCTACTAGGAGCTAAAGATGGAACATAGAGAAAATCTAAATCATTTGTACAAAGATGAGTTAAAAAACAAAAGGTTTGAGTGCCACACCAGTTGTTAATAAACATCATGGATCAAATTTCCAGCTGTAAGGCTTTAAGGTAACTGGGACTTCTGCGACGAGGAAAAATGAACTTATTTTGCAACAAATTTAAATAGTTCTCACTTAATTAAATTAAAACCAACGGAAGTAAAATTTTTACGTTAAATT
The DNA here is from genome assembly GCA_019973975.1 of Trichonephila clavata. NCBI lineage: Eukaryota > Metazoa > Arthropoda > Arachnida > Araneae > Nephilidae > Trichonephila > Trichonephila clavata. Next base: position 199,202 of record BMAO01000683.1, on the reverse strand, counting down.
ATCTGCATATTTCTGTACCTGTTAATGTAAAAAAATTCCCTTTCAAATTACAAGTAAATCTAAATGAGCAATATTTAATCAATAACTATTTTTCATTGTCAAAGCCTGTTCTTAGATTTAGGTAAATTTTGCATAAAATCCATTGCATTTATAGCTATAAAATTGTACATGATTTTTGAAAACATAACAATCCTTAAAATAAACAAAATAAAATTTCAAAAATACATTTAAAAAATTTTAAATTTAAGGATTTAAATTTCATGCAAAATTTGTTCTATATCTGAAATTTGTGAATGTTTATTTAAAAAAAAGTTCATTCACTTTGTTGAAAATTTGTAGATATAATAGTATACAAAACAACACATCTAAAGGTAAAGTAGATTTTGAGAAAGGTGTACTGGAATCACAAAAAAGAGCAATTTGAGAAAATTGCAAATAAAGATATTTTCTTCTATGATTTGTAAAACAATATATTTTTAATACAGTAAAAAGCCATACCATTATTAATTGGATTATTTTGCATCATTTCTGAGTTTTTAAATTGTAAATTTGAAATTTTGGACTATTTAGAAGTCTTTTTAATTACTTTTTCCTTACTTCAACATCACGTGTTACCAAAGATTCACACGTTTTTCCATCTGAAATACCAAAGTTTTATGTAATAAGATTTAATAATTTTACTTCACTTTAAACATCATCATTAAAGGATATTACAGAATTCCTTACACATAATGTTATTGTTATAAAAATACACAAAGAAAATGTCTTTGATAAATTAAAAAAGGTAATTTGAAGTCTAATCTAAATGAAACTCTTTTTTTAAAAATTATAACAAAATAATCTCTTTTTGTATTCATGCATATGATTATTAATTTTATATAAAATAAAACCAACAGTAACAAACATATAGAATGATTCATGAGCATTCAGATGCAGTTAGGAAGAACGTTAACTTAGGTAAAACGAAATGTCTGTTTTAAAAGCTGTGTGTTTAATTTAGAATAATCTTCAAGGTCCGCTTTCTACTAAATTCACATGATTTATAGTTTAAGAAGAACACTGAATATTTATAAATTGAATATTAGACATTATTAGCATTTCAAAAAACAAGTTTTTAAATTTTGTAACTTATCCTTTAAGTTTTTCGTAATTTTTGCACAAAAAATATAGAACTTTCAATAACCTTTTACATATAATGTAGAAAAATAACAATCTTTGCAGAGAAAAGTTAGTTTTTTGCAATAGTTTGTAAATAAAATACGGATTTGGAAAGAAGGTGTACCTGAATTAGAGTTACATCATATTTGTTTACAGTTTTAAAAATCCATTTCTAGCGTTCTATTTGTCGAATTTTCATAAATAATGCCTCTATGGATGCAGCAAAGTGACTTCTATTTTTGAAAAGAAAAAATTTAAAAAATGCGAAAATTTGAAGCCCTTTCACAACCCAGTTACTTTAATGAATCGGGAAAAATTCGACTAAATCCTTAAAAAGACGGTGAATATGGTTAGAGAAATTTTCCCCTTACAACAACAATGATCGAAAATGATCTTGGCCAAAGCAGCTCAAATGGTGGCTATGCATTTGGTGGATGCGCAAAGAAAAACAATCATTATAATTCTTTCCATAGAGACAAACATTAAATTCGGATTCCTAATGTTAACAATTTAAACGTTTCAAGATAACAGGTCAACAAAAAAAGCCAGAATTGCCAAATAGATGAGGGACTGTGTTCCATCAGGACAACGCCAAACCACACACACATCCATCGAAATCGCAGAAAACTCCAGGAGCTTGATTGAAAAAAGTGTTGATTTATCTGCCATACACTCCAGACATGCATCAAGCAAATGCCAAGTTTTACTTGTATTACAACACTTCCTTGATGAGAAAAGAAATGCCACCAAGAGAAGATTCACAATCGGTTTTCACAGTTTAACACCAATAAGAACCAAAACACAGGCAATACAACACAAACAATACAATGCACAACAATCGCACCATACAACAAAACATGTAAAGGACAGCACAACACGTAAAGACAACACAACAAATAAAGGACATCACAACATGTAAAGACAACACAACATGTAAAGACAACACAACGAATAAAGGACAGCACAACATGTAAAGGACAGCACAACACGTAAAGACAACACAACAAATAAAGGACATCACAACATGTAAAGACAACACAACATGTAAAGACAACACAACGAATAAAGGACAGCACAACATGTAAAGGACAACACAACATGTAAAGGACAACACAACATGTAAAAGACAACACAACATATAAAGGACAATACAAAGTATAGTATTGCACATTCTTTGTTCCATTCAGTTTTGAGTTCCTGGGAGTTAAACTGTGAAATGTACCAAATTTTGTGCTACTTGACATTTAACTTTTTATTTTTCTCTTTTTATTGATTGAAAAAGGTAACATTACGAGCCAGGTGGCTGAAATTGTAAGTCGTGTTTATGGCCCCATTACTGTACCAGTCAATTACGTGCCATTTGTTATTCATTGATTCCTTAAATGTGTACCTGTCTTACAAAATGTCGATAAAACCACAAAAATAATCAAAGTTCACGAGCATGTAAGCTGTCGTAGAATCTACTAGGAGCTAAAGATGGAACATAGAGAAAATCTAAATCATTTGTACAAAGATGAGTTAAAAAACAAAATGTTTGAATGCTACACCAGTTGTTAATAAACATCATTGTTTACAGTTTTAAAAATCCATTTCTAGCGTTCTATTTGTCGGATTTTCATAAATAATGCCTCTATGGATGCAGCAAAGTGACTTCTATTTTTGAGGAGAAAAAATTTTAAAAATGCGAAAATTTGAAGCCCTTTCACAACCCAGTTACTTTAATGAATCGGGAAAAATTCGACTAAATCCTTAAAAAGACGGTGAATATGGTTACAGAAATTTTCCCCTTACAACAACAATGATCGAAAATGATCTTGGTCAAAGCAGCTCAAATGGTGGCTATGCATTTGGTGGATGCGCAAAGAAAAACAATCATTATAATTCTTTCCATAGAGACAAACATTAAATTCGGATTCCTAATGTTAACTATTTAAACGTTTCAAGATAACAGGTCAACAAAAAAGCCAGAATTGCCAAATTGATGAGGGACTGTGTTCCATCAGGACAACGCCAAACCACACACACATTCATCGAAATCGTAAGAAACTCCAGGAGCTTGATTGAAAAAAGTGTTGATTTATCTGCCATACACTCCAGACATGCATCAAGCAAATGCCAAGTTTTAATTGTACTACAAAACATCCTTGATGAAAAAAAATGCCACCAAGAGAAGATTCACAATCGGTTTTCACGGTTTAACACCAATAAGAACCAAAACACAGACAATACATAAAAACACAGGCAATACAACACAAACAATACCATGCACAACAATCGCACCATACAACACAACATGTAAAGAACAGCACAACACGTAAAGACAACACAACAAATAAAGGACATCACAACATGTAAAGACAACACAACATGTAAAGACAACACAACATGTAAAGACAACACAACGGATAAAGGACAACACAAAAAATAAAAGATAACACAACATATAAACACAACACAACATGTAAAGGACAACACAACATGTAAAGGACAACACAACATGTAAAGACAACACAACATGTAAATTGACAACACAACATATAAAGGACAACACAAAGTATAGTATTGCACATTCTTTGTTCCATTCAGTTTTGAGTTCCTGGGAGTTAAACTGTAAAATGTACCAAATTTTGTGCTACTTGACATTCAACTTTTTATTTTTCTCTTTTTATTGATTGAAAAAGGTAACATTACGAGCCAGGTGGCTGAAATTGTAAGTCGTGTTTATGGCCCCATTACTGTACCAGTTAATTAAGTGCCATTTGTTATTCATTGATTCCTTAAATGTGTACCTGTCTTACAAAATGTCGATAAAACCACAAAAATAATCAAAGTTCACGAGCATGTAAGCTGTCGTAGAATCTACTAGGAGCTAAAGATGGAACATAGAGAAAATCTAAATCATTTGTACAAAGATGAGTTAAAAAACAAAATGTTTGAGTGCCACACCAGTTGTCAGTCAACATCATGGATCAAATTTCCAGCTTTAAGGCCTAGAAGGCAACTGGGACTTCTGCGACAAGGAAAAATGAATTTATTTCCACCAAATTTAAATAGTTCTCACTTAAATTAAAACTACCGGAAGTAAAATTTTTACGTTAAATAATCTGCATATTTCTGTACTTGTTAATGCAAAAAATTCCATTGTAAATTACAAATAAATTTGTATGAGCAATAATTAATCAATAACTATTTTTTTTTTTACTTTCAAGGCCTGTTCTTACCTTTAGGTACACTTTGCTAAAATCCATTGTATTTTTAACTATAAAATTGTTTATGACTTTTGAAAACATAACAATCCTTAAAAATACAAAATAAAATTTCAAAAATACTTTTATAAAAAATTTTAAACTAATGGGTTTAAATTTCATGCAAAAATTGTGCTATATCTGAAACTTTTGAATGTTTATTTGAAAAAAAAATTCATTCACCTTTTTGAAAATTTGTAGATATAAATAAATAGTAAATAAAATAGGTATAATTTTTTTCCTATTTTAAATTTTCCGTAAATTTTGCACAAAATATATATACTTTTACAATCCCATTACATATAATGTAGAAAAATAACAGTTTTTGCAAAGAGAAATTATTTTTTTACAATAGAAAAATTCACAGCATTTACATTTTAGAGTAAAACGAGAGCATAAACCATATCTGGAATCCTCAAAAAGCTCTACTTTTTCAGCAAAATATTTTGGGCAGCAAAGTTGAACAAATGTATTCACAATAAGCTCAAATTCAATGATTCTGTTTTCACAAACAGAGTACCAGGCATTTCTTCTGCAGTTGCAAACTCTCATTTCCCATCTATGTAGAGCTACCACTGCATTCAGGAGCAGGTGTTGAATTGCTGTTATTTTTCGAAGATTTTGTGTATTTATTATTATAAAATTGTCTCTTACGCTTTCTAGCAATACTTGTAACCATTTTTTAGCCAAAGTAAAACAGAATAAAATTATTAAATAATTTTTCTACACTGTCGATTCTTTCAGCATGAAAGTCAAATGTATATGTAAACAAAGTCACTAAACAGCAAACATGCTGCCAAGTTTTATACATAAAAAAGGAAAAATGCATTTCCCTATACATTTATAATTATTTTCAATAATTCAATTTTAATTTCTAACTAAATATTTGCATATTAATTATAAAATTTCATGTCATGTCCCATGAAAGAGAAACGTAAACAAACAATTTGGGCCACTTCCGGTTAGCAGAAAGACATTTCCGGTCAGAGAAATTCATGATTAAGTAATATTAAAAAAGCTGTAACTCGGTTCTAATTAAGATAGAAACAAAATTTTTACAGATTTAGAAAGATAAAAGATTGAATTTTAATATAGGATCAAAAACAAAAAACCAATATTTTGACCAAAAATTGAGTTTTAAAGGTGTTCCCTTAATCACGGTTCCTCTTCAATTACAGAAATTTACATATTTGGTTATATAGATAGCCACATCACACTTCTTCTCAGCATTTTTAATATTGAAAGCAAGCAACATGTTTAAATCAGCGGTCAGATTTTGTTGTTCTTCCTAGACTGAGGTCTGCGAGTTAGGAACTGGAACACTGTCCATTTGTATCGTAACCGTCATGTAAGATAAAAGCTGGTTGTGAATACCATTACCAAGATCCGAGGCTTAAGAATACCAGAACCAAGATTTGAGGATTGAGAATACCAGAGCCGATGATTGAGAAAACCAATCTTAAGTTCTATTTTTCAGTGGTTATATAGGGAAAAGATGCAGTGGTCGTGAAAGTTATGAACATGTTTGTCCCACAAATTCATGCTAGTGTGGTCATTTTTACGAGAGCTAAAGGCTTGAACGAACTATTGATCTTGATGGAAGTGGTTTAAACGCAACCCTTTCTATAATCTGCTTAGAATGAATCTTCGATTAAAGAAGTAAAAATGTTGAGAATGTGATCGAGCAAAGAAACGGCACCTTTCACTCTTGTAGAACACCTCCAGATATAGGTGAGCTCTGAAAAGGAGAGGTCACAAATGTGAAATCGAGTGTACTCCAGCTCATAAGTTTATTTAATAATAGAGAGCTACAACACACACACTGACCAAGATAAAGTAACAATTTCTTTTAGTTCTTAAAAACAGAATATCATATAAGAGATTACCGTGTGAGCTCACCAACTAATTAGTACGAAAACCAAAGGCACAACTTGCAAATACCTATTTTGATTGCATCGCACACAATATTTCTCCAGAATTGGTAACCTTTATAATTCAATCAAATTCCCACTCATTCAATTATTCCACAAGAAATTGCAACAAGGATCAATTTCTCATCAAAAAAGCATGGTATCTTTACTAAAGAATGGGAAATCATAAGCAGAAAATATTATCTCACGTATTTTCAGTGAAATGAAATATACACACAGACATCAATTAACACACACGTTCACACACCCTTCTCTTTTCAGGTATATTACTTCACCATTGAAATTATATTTTCTTGCACAGCCTTTTTAACAACCATTTTACAACTTAATAACTGGAAAAATAACTGACTTCAAAACGTCATTAATAATTGGCATTTTTTTAACATAACACACTGTAAATTCGTAAGCATATTCATTCATATACTCTTCTCTCGAGAAACGGTAAGGTCCGGTTCCCGAAAATAAATAAAGCAGAACTCCTTATACAGGAACTCTGCTTAACAATTACACAAATATATCGATATTATCAAAACCTATTGATTAAAAATAGCTTCTTCTTTAACTTGTTACACTTTTAAAGGATTCAAGATAAAAAGCAAGCCCAAAAAGTTTTATAATTAATCCAAGTACTTGAACACAGAATCTATGGAAGCTTTACTATCAAGTTAATGAACCCACAAATCTACAATTCCAAAGAAAATATTCAAGTTAACCCGACATTAAATGAAGAAATGAAATCTGAAATATTAAGATCCAAAAACAGTTTATACGCTCTCTCTCTCTCTCTCTCTCTCTCTCTCTCTCTCTGTATATAATAATCCAATAAAACTTTCAATTCTGATGTAAGCAATATATGCATAAATAGCAATGAACAATTTACGGATTTAAAAATGTAACTATAGGACACTTTTTCATGCTGTGAAGTCGGACGCAGTTCAGTAGTCAATTCAGTAGCTATCTAAAGCTAAATCCTTAATAATAAATACGGTACAAGCTAAAAGCTAAATTTACAAGTGTTGCTAGCAAATTGTACAAATGAAATATGCAACAGGAATAGTAGATATACCCTCAATCTCTGAATGAAGTCCAGGGATAATAACCCTCTTATAAAAGATCACAAATATTCTTTTACACGAACATTCCCAAATCTCATAAATTATCAAAGAAATCCATTCATGGAAAATACAAATCAAAGCATTTCCATTTCAAGAGAAAAATATAGACAAAAATAACAGTTTATTCTTAATATCAGATTCCTACATAAATGTTTAACACATTTTCAAAAAATTGTCGGGATTCAAAATCGTACAAACAGCCAGGTTTTTTTCACTTTAAACTTGCCAATAAAATCCTGAAACTATTTCAATTTCATAATAATTTGGAGAAAGTTTAGTCATGCAGACAAAATAAAAAAGCAAGCTAAAACAGACAAGACACAGAGAAACAGGACAGAACAGATAAAACACAGAGAAGCAAGACAGGACAGAAAACAAGACAACGCAAGGCAAGAGCGAAATAAGATACACTACAAAAATAGACAAGACGCACAAGAAAAGACTGGCAATCCAAGAAAAGGCAGAACAGACAAGAAGACATATGGATAAGAAAAACAGCCAATACACTTAAGAAACATTGACAAGACACACGGGACACTAAAGACAAGCGAAGTCATACAATACAATATGAAATATAGAAACAGACAAGAAGCACGCGCAATACACTCAAAAAAGACAAGACACACAAGAAAAAAGTGGCAAACCAAGAACAGACAAAAGACACATGGATAAGACGCACAAGAGAAGGCACACAAGGCAATGAACTTAAAAAAACATTTACGAGACATTTAAGACAAGACACGAAAGACGAGAGGTCAGACACAACAAAAGACAGACAAGACACGAAAGAAACATGGACAAGACATACAGGCTCAATCAGGCTCAGAATCATGTGTCAAACTGAAAATCACAAATTATCCCCTGACATTTTGATATGAAATAGAGTTTTGTAAGGAAAAGATTCACATACAAATTTTACTTTTTTAATTTAAGTATATTGCAGGAATATTTATATTTTACGTTTATTTTCTGTTTTAATAAATATGTTTATATACATGATGCATAACATAAGTACAATTTTAAATTTTTTTTATTTTTGATGGAACAGTTATATTTTATGTTGATATTCTTATATATAAATGACGCATAATTAATTTATAATAAAAATTTAAATCTATATTCTTGATATTTACTCCCTAAATTTGCATACACTCTAAAATCGATTAGTTTCAAATATTTTTCTCTATGTGGCACTCTGAATTATATTGGTACATTGGTTTGGCATGTCACAGCTATAAGTAGCGACCCCTAATCTAATAAATCTTCCTTAAGAGAAAGGAATATCTAATGATCTGGAGGAATTGTTTCTCTCAGACAGTTAAAATAATTACTAGATAATAAGAGATACAGAAATCTTGGAATTATAATCACATTTTCGATAAAAAAAAAAAACTTTAATCCTAGTAACTATGTTAACTTCTGAAGAAATTAACAATTTAGCTTGAATAGCTTGTGGTACACACATGTATACAGTCAAGTTTCACACTTTCTTTCAACATTTAAAATGTTAGTATTTTGCTCGTGCGTTCCATTTTGATCAAATTCAAACTCCTAAATTAATGACTGCTACAGTGAGATATCAATGCGAAAGAAATGAACAAAAAATTAATTGCTGCATGCATTACATAATCAATTTTATTTCTACCGCTTGTAAAAAAAAAGGTTTAAAGGATTTCATTTAAATTAAAAAATTTAGACACACTTTCAGTAAATTTGTTATCTAAATTTAAATAGGATTTAACAAGACGGATTTTCCAAAGAAACTATGTTTAGTTCAAAATATTTTACATGCAATGCTTAGCTTTTACATAAAACATCTTCATCATAGCATCTAATATACATAAAAACATCTTATGTTTCTGATCAGTTATAGTATATTTTACTTACGAGGGAGGATCTCTTCCAAGTCGCCCTCTATAGCCAAGTGGTTATGATCACTAACTCGCGGTTGGCGATATCTAGTCGGGAGTCTGAGTCCTGCACTGAAGACAGCCGTCTAGAGGGAAAGATATATGATCTCTTTCGTGGTGTGGACTTTAGAGTAGCTCTTAATGTAACTTTAATGTAAAAAAAAAACAGATCAGATTATTCAACGATGCAAAATATTTTATTTTTAATGTTTAACCTATCTTTACCAATTGATGCTCATTATTCATTTCAAAGACAAAAAAACGAAAAAACAATGTTATTAAAAATAATTACTTAAATTGTAATTACGAAACGAAAATAATTTTTTCTCAATAATTTTCTTAAATTCCCTTGGTTTATGTCAAGTAACCCTTAAATCCATGATTTCCAATCACCTTTAACAGAAAATACTTCAGTTTGAAATTATCATTCTAAATAAGATGGTATTATAAAGCCTTATACTGTTATATAATTTTAATTGATTAAACTTGTCATTTGTTTTCAAATGCATAAGAGGGAAATGATTTTAAGCAGTATATTTCTTTTCAGTTAAGTTTAATAAGAAACATATATAAAAAGATATAAATTTTAAATACGGATTAGTATATAAGAGTAACAACTTTTACCAGAAGAACAAAAAAAAGTTACTGAGTAAAGCTACATGTTACATGTTTTGAAGTTTAAGCACATAGTACACATACCTAAAAGTAGCAGCCTCACTTGGCATACCTAAAAGTAGAGTGAGTGAATATTAACGTCGAACTGATTAGCAACACGAGGGCTTTTGGCGACTGTCCGCGTGATTTTGAACCATGGTCAAGTGACGTGGACGACACCTGAGCTGGAACCCCCTCTCCTAACTACCACACCACACCAACGGGAGGACGTTTTAGCTCTCGACAGATTTAACGTGCATCGCTCCTCTACACGGAGGATCTTTAGTTGTACTGGGATCGAACTCATGACACGCTAGCCATGATCCGATGCCTAGACCACTTGGCCACCGCGGCCACTACCTAAGAGTAGAGATTGTGGATTTCTCTCATTTTCATACAAATTCATGTGTTGAAATTTATATAAATTATTTAATCTGTAAAAATATAAAGGTTATTTTCAATTAGAGTTATTAACTGTTCAGTCAAATTTCAAAAGCTGAAATGCGAATTATGAAAAGTTAAAGGTCAATTTGCTGCCCATGTAGATAGAGATATGGCGATGGTGAAAGTCTTAAAGAATTACTTAACCCGTTAACCAGTCAATTTTTTTACTCAAAATGTTTTTAAAAGGGTACATTTTTTTGTTCTATAAAAACCATGATTAAACATCATACTTTACAGAAAAAGAAAATGCAATAATTTTATTTTAATTTTAAATTTTTGTGTTTTTACATTATTTTTCATCTTACAATTGCGAAACCTAAAAGCTCCTTAACGTTTACTTTTTGTAAGTACATTTCACATATGAACAATTTTTCATTGAAAAATTTTTATGTTAATACTTTCTCAATCGGTTGACAATAGTCTAAATAGTCAACAAACAATTCTGAATTCGTACACAAATTTAATTCGTCCTTTAAAAAAAAAAAAATTGTCCGTTATTGTTATCCATTCAAAAGCAAACATGACAGACACACATATTATCTCAGAAATAAGACAAGCCTTGAAATTTCTTTATAAATACCAAAAGGCAGACATACTAGCCAAATGAGGAACACTTCAGCCAAAAGTCAAGCCACTCCCTGCACAGTCACTTAAAAAACAAATTTTTCGGGAATTAGTGTATATTTTTAATCTGACTACGTAGCAAAATCAACATTCAAATCCTGAGCTAACATTCAAGACTGGTAAAAATCAAATGCAGAGCACCTTTTTTGTGAGCAGATCTAGATAAAGGGTCTCAAAAACGTGATAAGATAAACAAACCTTACTGAAAGGCTAGAACTTTCATGAAATCCTTTTAAAGACTACATTTTTTCTGTTCCTTTCCTGGTAATAAGAAATTGTAACTTTTATTTTTATTCCATGTTACTCTTTGTCCTGGTTCGTGTGCACAGACACAGACAAAAAAGTGAGGGGGAAACGCACACACAGACAAGAGGCAAAACATACAATCAAGACAAGGACAGATTTTACCCAGGTACCAGCAAGACACATAAAACCCCAAGTTAACAAGAAAATTATTTTCAAAACAAAGTTTAAATGTAGGAACAAAAGAATTATTTAGAAGATGTTTTAAATAAAATTTACTCTAGTAAAAATTTAATAGATATTCCACCAAGTATATTATCTATGTTTCATTTATCTTCTTACCTTACAAAAAAGCTTACTATAAAAGTTCCTTAACCCTATGTTGAGACTTAAATCTTAAGACAACTTTATATTATGCAAAATTTGTTAAAACAAGGACCAAGATTCAAAAAACTTACAGCATCATTAGCCAATCGAACACTTTATAACTATTCATATTTATATATATATATATATATATATATATATATATATATAATTCACTCGAAAAAATAAAGTATAAATTATCTTTCAAAATTTGCTAGGAGCAACAAAGCAGTAAAGACAAGGCTACGCGAAAAGCTTCTTTAAAATAACTATTTGAAAACGTACAAAATTGGACAAATTCAACAAAAAACCATGACAGTTTCTTCCATTCTTCCATAGCGAATTTTCTTACAAAAAGCTATACTTTATTATCAACAGCACGTGATGATTTCTTAAGCAAATGACAGATGCTCTCTGCCAAAAACGTAATAATATGAAATAGCCTGTGCATCGTTCCTTCAATGAAACCAACCTCTCTTCACGTACACTAGATAGACTGTCACTACACTGTATGGACACACAGTTAAGACTCAGCAACAAGACACATAAGAAGAGGCATAAAAGACAGAAAAGAATTATAACGAAAAATATTATTATATTATGTGAGAAATTATTACAAGAAATAGTTGAAAATAAACAATGAATTGTAACAAGGTCAGGGTTAACCCTTTTGAAAATACTGATATCAAATACCAGCTAGATATTAATGAAAAGAAAAACATTCCTGATATAATATAAAAAGCAAACACTTTATATAAGGTACATGAAAAATACCCTGAAGCTAAGTAGACTAGTGTGTACAATGATTGCACTATAATACAAGACAACACTGGGCTGTTGTATGACAGTAAACTCTTTTTCCAATGTACTCTTGAAAGACACTTCATGTCGAATTTTGATGTAGAGATCCTTCCAATCTCACCATCTCTGGAAAATCTCTACATAAAGATCGATTGTTTCGATTGTTCGAAACTGAGGAACTAGTTTGATATCCCGGGGCAAGGCGCAAAACGCTGTTTGGCGAGATAAGGAATCACGCCAAGCAGCACATGCCGTTGGAATGAAATTCAAGATGGCGGCCTACCGGTAAGACTCGTCAGGAAAATAATTTTAAAGAACTGTTTTGAAAAACATTAAAATCGATTTCAAATGAAGAATTTAGGAACAGATTCAGACTAACCAAGATCAATAAATAATTAATATCAATATTATAAAAAAAACCATATTTACTAATAGTAATATTATGCAGTATACAATAATCTTGTAATATAATGTTATAGAAATTATTATATATATAATATTCATATAATACTAAATAATAATAATTAGATATTCATACTTTTTTTCTTTTTATTAAATATAATAATAATCACGTAATACAGTTTAATAGATTTAATAAAGAATAATCATCCTATTGTAATATAAATAAGAATCGTACAGATATAAGAAAACTCAGTTAACATAATTATAAAAAACAACAAAATAATAATTGTAAATAAATAACATAATAATAATAAATAAATAACATAATACTTAGAAATAAATAAAATAATAAAAATAAATAACACATATTTATTAATAATTACAAAATAACAATTATTACAAATAACGTATATTATATGATTATTACAAATTCGAATAAATTTTTTTTATATTATTCATAAAATAATTACATAATATATATTAAAATTGATAATGAATAGCAACTAAAAAGTACTGTGAAAGCTTGCTATGTTCCAAAAACTGCAAATTTCTTCAACGAATTTCATCGAACAGGAAACGAAAAAAAAAACATTTTTAAAATGTAAAATAAATTGAAAATAAACGATTTATAGGAATAATAAATAATATAACACTCATTCTTTTAAAAAAAATATCCTAGTTCTCACCAATGATATTAGAAATATCCATATTCGAAAATAGCATTAAATAAAACAGAAGACTGAAATATAATTTGAATTCGGATTGCAATGAAAATGGTTAAATTGCAAAATAAATAGAAATAAAATCGTCTGAAATTAATAGGATTACCGCGGGAACAGAACCAATAAAAATTATTTCTAATATACGTTATCTCCAGGGCAACCACATCGCCAGACGATAAAAATATCAAGGTAACCATATTGTAATGTTATCGCCCATCTTGGCGAACATAAACAACAACTTGGCGCGATGCCCAGTGACATCAAACTAGCAGGATCAAATGCAACATTTTCCTTAAAACGTTAAAATCCCCAGCGTTGTGGAGTTGGATGAGATAAGAAAAGGCAATTTGTGTGTGTGTGTGTGTCCTATTCCAAACTCACACGATAAGTTACAATCAAAACTCTTTTGCACCTGTTAAGTCTAAAAGGTCTTCGCCATCCCCGTCGAAATTTACTGCTCACAAAAAAAGTCTTTTTCTGTTCCGGAAAAAAAAATATGCCGTTAAAATATTTAAATTTTCTAATACAAATTAATAAAAAAAAATTTCCAGCTCTTGAAATAATCCATGTGGATTTGGTGCTTATCATTCGTTAAATAGGCGATTTTCGCCTTAATTTTAATCGGAGAAAGAAAAAAGATCGTAACATTTTGAAATTCGTTAGATAAGGGTTCGCGAAATTGGCGCCCGACTGTACTATCAATCAAACAACACATTAGTTGATAGAATCAATCATCAACCGATTTAAAAACTGTAATACAAAGGATCAAACGGTTAGATATATTATTTCAATTCAGGAAATAGTATAAATTATTCAGGGTATAGTATAACATATAATAAACATAGTATAAATTATTCAAGGAGGATGAGTCAACACGTTCAATCAAAATTCTAAACAGAAAATGAAAAACCAAATTTGAAAGTGAAAGGTACAAAAAGCCGTTAATGTTTGGACAACTCGTGATTCCGCACTTATACGGTACAAATCAGTTCATCGTCAGCTTAGCTAGATAATTTACTCATTAATGGTTTTTCCACATTAACGGTAACATTTACATCCGGTCAAAACATATAATTCGATTTTTTTTTCTTCGAAAAATCCGCAAATTTTAATTATAATATAAATTAATAATTATATTAAATTCTAAATTAATAATTGTTCGAATATGAAATCTCAACTACTATAATTATAATATCAACACCATAATTAATTCCAAAATATAAAAGCTACTAGAAGCAAAAATATTAAGTAATAAAATGTATAGTAGTAAAATGAGAAAAAATTATTAAACAAAAAAAGGAGTTAAAAATATTCGAACAAAAATATGAAGCACATACCTCGTCGACGATAGATGACAAAAAATATCACAAGGAATAAACACGAAATAAAACTTTTAAATTATAATTATTCTGAGCAAACTTAAAAATGACAAAAAATTTGGAATAAAATAATCGAATGACAAATAAGATTTATTTTTATATGTTGCCAATGTTGAAACTCTATACCTTGAAAAATTAATTGTTAAATTGTTGCCAGATTGGTCCGGTGAACCAAAAAAAATATTCTCAACTGAATCATATCGTAAAAATAAATGTAATCGTCACGTGCACTTTTAAGATTTTGTAGAAAAGAGAAATCCATGGAAAAAGAATCGTTTGCTTGAATTAAAAAATAAAAAATAAAGTTAAGGAAAAAACATTGCTATTCTAGCGAGTTTTTCTGGAATAATGTTTAGATTATTTATTTCATTTATGGTATTTTTCATTAATAAGAAAATTTAGCAGCCCTTTTCTTGTTTAGAAATATGTAAACATTTGTTTTGACATAGAAAAGTTTCCTTTTTAATGCACTTTCAAAAGACATCACAGATTTTTTTAAAAATTTTTATTTTCATTGAACATGTATTTGTATACATCAGTGATGCATGATAGGCAGATGTTTTGATTTAAAATTTCCATATATATATATATATATATATATATATATATATATATATCAATACATACATACATATATATACGTATATATATATCAATACATACATACATATATATATATATTATTTTTGCCATAAAAAGACAAAATGCTCAGTCATAAGACATTAATGATTTTTCTTATTTTAATTCTAAAAAATATATTTAAAGGCAAACAATCGTGTAAGAACATGTAATTTATCCATCGCTGGGTTTTTCAAAGAGTAGTATTCCTCAAAAGCCTTTGTACTTGTTTGTTAAGATTATCACACATTGGGCTTTATTCAAAAATGTTTATATATTTATTATAAAAGCTCTCTAAGTAAATATAATAAACTGAAGTAACTTATATATTTTTTTAAAAATAATAATGGAATATATTTACATAATTTATGTAAATTAAAGAACCGTGTCCGTTGTAATAAAACCAAATGAATCGTGTTCTAATTTTATTGGCCATATTGGCCGACTTTGAAATCTTATCTACTCAGAATCAACCACGAGTCACTTAATTACGGAATGCGCCATTCAATAAAAAGAAACTAGCTTTTTTTTTTCTTTGAGCTTTGTTTTTATGAAAACTGTTTTCATGTCATAATGCGAACACTTTTTAGTCGTTAAAATCGAATTAAATTCCAATATTGTAGCGAATTTGATTAAAACTGTTTGCTTATTTTACAAGTACTTTTTAGCAATTTTAGCAAACTTTTATATTTAAATATTTTTATTATTGTTGAAAATATTTATTTTATCAACAACATAATTCTTAACTGGTGGTTTTACTCCATTAGTTATATAAAGGAGGAAATTTTAAAACTCTAAACCTTTCCTTTTTTTAAAAAAGTTAAAAGTTATTTGAAATTTTTTTACAAAATTCAGTTTTAACTATTTTGAATTTTTCTCTTGGAGAAGTAAATAAATATTTTAAATCACTTGATGTGATGTTTTTCGTAAATGAAAAAATCTCTTGTCTCTCTATGTATAAGCATAATTTCTCTTCAAATTTGTAGAATTTTTGAAGAATTATAAACTTTCTTAATAGATAACTGCAAATTTAATGAAAGTAATGTCGTGATATAAGAATACTTCCAACGTAGCTCATGCGTGTCGTAGAAGGCGGCTAAAATGGGAAAAACTGATACACCAATGAAGGCCTACTACGACAGGCCTGTTTTTGCTTGAAAACTGCATGCGGCTCTTCAGATTTCTATCCTATGAATTATTCAGAAACTATTATTCCTACGAAAAAATATATTATTGTACTCCTTTGTAGTTACGTATTGAAAAAATTTACCCTAAAATTACAACTAAACCTTTGAACGGTTTGAGATTTCTGTATTAAATTGTTTTCCATTGAAATATTTTATTGAGAATCAGTAAAAATATTAAAAAAATAAGTCTAAAGCAGTAATGTCAGCAACTCATGGCATATACACATGTGGCACGCGACATAATTCTCAGCAGCCCTCTGCACAGCTCTTCAGATTTTTGTAAATTTTTGAAAGGATGGAAGTTTATAATTTTGTAATGGACTTGACAAACACCTTCAGAGAGAGAGAATGGACTAAATTCATGTGACGTCATAATCACATGATAATTTTAAACCAAGTATTTTTAGCCAATCAAGTTCAAAGACACATGTGACGTCATAGTCACGATAAATGCAATTATCTATTTTCAGCAAATCACAGTTTATGCACTTCGTTGTTGACAAATTACGCTTTTTACAGAAACTTTTTTTTAAATTAATATTTGTCTCATTTTATTTAAACGTACATGTATAAAACAAGACTTTTTTTTTAAATTTTAAAATCTTTTTGCAGAAATTTCTTTTTAAAACTCTTGAGCATCTTTACCCGACTGAACAATTTGAAATTTTACCAAAGTTTTACAAATAGAATAAAAAGTACGAGCTAGTTTATTGTCCGTTTTAAATTCACGTGTTTATATTATCATGTGACCGTCATGAATTTAGTCCATTATATTTACGTAGCACTACAAAGCAGCACGAGGGCTTAGTTTATTAGGCATCAGACATTCATAATAAGAATTCCAGTGATTTTATTTGTGGTCCGTATTTACAACAATGTGATTTTAATACTCAGAGACACTTAAAAAGCAAATCTTCATGAAACCAATATGATGACTCATTTTTAACGAAAAAGAATCGTTTGCTCTAACAGGCTATTTTTTAATTCTGTAAGAACAAAGGATTCTTTTTCGTTGCTATCGAAACCAGAGTTGACATTACCATAAGAATAGAAAACCTAACACTAATGTGATTCTAAGAAAGCCATGAGCAATATTAAGATTAATTAAGGCAGCACATTCGGTATAGTGGTTAGCGACGCTGACTGCTGTACCGTAGGGACTGGGTTTGAATCCCGGAGAAGCCAATGATGTTTTAAATGTATAGTGCCTTCACGGTATGGGGGTACTCTAAATAGCCGTCGTGCCGCAAGTCCTCTCATAAGGTTGGTGGAAGGGGAAGAGAGGTGGGAGGCCCCTGACCACTCTCAGGGCGTTCTCCTTCAAAATTGGGGTGGAACAAAGCCAAAATCGTTCTGTCATTTCATGGTGCTCAAAGCTACGGATAATGATAGGTGTACAATCTAGCCCGATGCCATTATGAATTTCGTGGGCCTCGATCTGACTACGCCAGACAGGTAGCTTTAGCAACAGCAGTGACACGATTAGTTAAAAACAAAAAAAAACCGATATATTAGCTGTTATTTAAAAAATTTGTATCTTGCTCAGTTCAAACTGCAATATATATAAGTTTATGTGAGATTGAATTTATTTATTGGGATTTGCCAGATAGTATTTTGTAAGTTTTGCGTCTGTTTTATTTTAATCATCATGGTGAAAAGTGTACTTTTTTTTTATTAAAATAAGAAAGCTTTTTTTTTAATTTGCCTTTTTTTTTTTTTTAAATATAGTGAAAATTCTTGTACTGTATATTCAAATATTATAGATGACTTTAAATTGCAAATTTTTATGTATTTGATTGCATGAAAAACTTTACATGAATTTTTAAATAAAATTAGGCTTAGCACGGAAATTTTCATGTTCCATGCGTGTGTATATTCTCGCAACAAGCGCGGGACCTGGGGAAACTCTTTCTTTCTCCTTTCGCCGCTAAGGAAGGGGTTAATACATTGTTGATCGATGTATACATACATAATAAATTTCATATCTACAGCTTGTGCTACACTTGAAATTCATTTAAATTAAAAAAATTTTGACACAAGTATTTTGCAGAATTTCTCATAGTGTATTTACTCTTCGTAATTATTCTTTTTGAAAAAAAAAACTATCTGTAATTGTAATTAAAAAGAGCCTTACAGTAGTCGCATATGTGTAACATCTGACATGTTATCGTGGTAAATACGCAACAGTAACTTAAATCCTTAAAAAAATGAATCGGATATAATTGGAAATAATTATCTATCGAATAATTGTACTTGAATGAAAATTTTATTTAACACGACGAGTCATGCGATTTTTTATCAAAAATAATTATTCTTGTTCAATTTGGGGAAGAGCAGAGATAACAGACTTAATATAACTAATATATGATACATATATACTTGAGATTTCAAAGTATTTAAAAACCGTTGAAAAACAGCTTCAATAACAGTACCTCTGTTAGTTGTCGAAACATTTCGATTTGTGTTCATTTCGAGCTTGAGTTCATCATTCAAAAAAGCTATGAGCAGCTCAGCTTCTGGCAAATTGAAATTAATGTTAAATGCCCCACTCAAAATCTGGAAGTGATTGATAGTTTTTTTAAAGAGGTATATGGTAAAGGTACAAAATGCAGGAAATCTTTAAATTTTTTGAACTGTTTAATTCAGAGAAATGTATACGACCACCGAAATTACTGTTTGTCCATTTTCAAATAAGCATTCTGCTGCACATATGCCCCCGATAGCTTGACTAACAATACCCAGTCCACTTGTTTGACGATAAGTAATGCCCATATGAAGAGTCACAGCATGTGAGTTGTACTGTTTGCGATAGATCGCAACACCAGCTGCTCTGTGGCCCGGTCGTTTAAATTGTACACAGCAATCCAAATTAGGTGACGAAACATCTTCGTTATTATCTAACCGTCTCTGCCAACATGAGTAACGTACAATTTTGTGAAATAACGTCGTCGAAATTTGTTTGGTGAGACCTGAGACTTTGACAACTGAGCGTAAGGATCATCCCGATCGCAAGTTCATCCTGAAGTTTAATAAGACTTGTTGTGTGGTATGTGCGTAGTGGATTTAGAGTCAAGCTCTCGAGTTTAGCTCGCAGTGGCGCTGTAGTCGCAGAATTTTTTTTGTCTATGGTAAAATACATGGTCTTGAGTAGGTGATACTATGAAAAGGCCTTCGAGGCTTGTAACTCGTAGACGAGCTGTTGTTGATGAGATTTTTCATAAGAATGAACAGTCTGATCTTCGAATCTTTTTAAATGCCAAATTTAACAATATAAAAAAGGCTGGCGGCTTGATGGCTACTAGAGTTGGACCTCGATGCGAGGATAGCGAAGAGACACCACCAAGCACGCTGATTGGTCGAATTAAATAGCGCGCGCTTTCCAGACTTACTGTTACATATTTCCGTCCCTTTTCACGAAATCACTCCTACAAACATCCAGGAACCAATAGGAAAGATGTTACACATCAAAAACTCAGTTTGAAAAAAGTGGGAAATGCAACCGCGTAGAAGTAAAAATATGTAATAAAAGCAAGGAGAGATTTCTTTCTTCTTCTGAAGCACTCTACAAATCGATGCATTTTCTTATTTTGTTTTGGAATTGAAATGAATGTGCCTAAAGAAAATGAGTGTTTTACTAGTTCATTTCATTTCAATTTTCAAGAAAGAGTTCGGGATTTGTAATTTCACTTTTGGCTTTCAGTTTCGAAGTGTCCACTTTTATATATCAATTGTTATAGTAAAATATTTTAATGCATATCTTGCATTTTATAAATGAATCCGAAATACTAAAGCATGTAATGTACAGGGCTATCAGAGAGAAATGAATTACCCGGTTTTTAGCTTTAATAATTCTCACATGAATAAACAGAAAATGATTATTAATATTATCATTATAGAGATGCAATATGAAAATTTGAGCTTGTAATTTTTTTATCCAATAGGAGACAGCAATGTTGTAATCAAGATATTTTTGAAATAGTGAACGGAAATGAAAATGGAGTCGTAGCGGGAGAAGGCATATTGTGTGCTCTCATTTGCGAAAAGTCTGTCAGTAATTACAGTTCAGAGTGAATTTCAGAGAAAGTACCATAGAAATGCATCGATATTTAAGAGTATAAGAATATGGTACAAACAATTCAAGGAAATTGGATGTCTGTGTTAAAGCAAAAGTCCAGGGCGACCAGGTTGTACGCCACAGAACGTTCAAAAGTTGCAAGAAACTTTTATACGCAGTCCAAAGAAATCGACGTTTCGTGTTAGTCGTGAACTTATGTTGCCTCAGTCGACCATATAGACTGTGTTGAGAAAAAAATTGCATTTTAATTCGTTCAAAATGAAAACCGTGCAAGCAGTGAACCATAGTGACGAGTCGCAACGTCTAAATTACTGCCTTTACAGGGATGAAGCTATGCACAAAAACAATCATTTTTTTTTCAATCAACTCGCATTTACTCTACGTCAAAAGACGTTATATTCCCAAAAAAATTCATATTTTATCTTTGCAATGACATCTTAATTATCGTTTTCTTTTTATTCATCTGAGAGTTATTAAACTTTTTAATCGGGTCATTCATTTCTGATAACCTTGTATATGTATGACAAATTCATGCATTTTTTTGTTCAGTTTTTTGTTATTTATACACAATTAAAATGTTTTTTTATGATACTTCAATAAAGAATACTTACTACAGATTTAATAATTATTTAATGCTTCAGAGAAAGGACGTAAGGAATTTGCCAAGCAAGAATGAGTTGGATGACATTTCGAAACCTATTTTTAATAGCTTAAATCATTTTTTTTTTTAGTAAAACTTTAAAAAATTACTACTTTTTGCTTAATTTTTTAAAAACATATGTCACTTTTCGTAACGCACACTGTTCAATTTTTCTCTTTTTATCATATTATTTCCAGTAAAACGTAAAGATTTCGCTTCATGGGTTAGTTGTCGGTGTTGCAGATAACTTAATTTTTCTCTTGCGAGACAACCTCATCTTCAACAATTATACTAAAAAATTCAGATAAGTCTTTAAATCCTATTATCTATTTTCTAACTTACAGTTAGAACCGCCAAAAATTTCAACTTCAAAGTAAATTAAATGTTTCCTAATTTTTGTTGTGGGGGGGGGCTCCTCTTTTCGTTTAGTCATTTTAAAAAATTAAGTAAATTCAAAATGAAAAAAATGAGACATCCGAGTTAAGAAGAGAGTACAAAATCCTGTAACAAAAATAGCTATGTAAAGAATGAATTCACTTGTAAAGAATCGCGCATACCAGGGGGAAAATGAGAGACTTCTAGATAAATATAAAAGAGGGAACTCTATCCTCCTCCCCATTGAATACAAAAGAGACCGGTCAAATTATTGATGTTTTGGAACTTTAATAGGTCCCATGCTAATTCGAAAGTATTTAGAGGGGAAAGAAGTCGCTGGTTGCTACACCGATCAGCGCCGACTTGTAAGGGACTTTCCCTTTCGGCATTCAAATCTACCAGCCGTCCTCTAAGGGTTAAGCAAGGTAAATATTTAGTTTTATTTATGAAAAATTACTTCATTGATAATATCGTATTTTTTCTATTATTTTTTGTGTAATCGACGAAAATTGAGCATTTCGAACCTCAATCTTTAGAAACCGTATTCTCTTGGCATTGCAGTACATTAATAACAATAACACTACATCAATACGTGTGTTGTTATTTTGTTCCTTTTTGATGCTCAGTATAATTTTTTCCATTTGTCAACTCGGCTCCGATTAGCTTTTCCTGTTAAGGGAAAGAGTTTCCCGTCAGCACTTTGAGGCGGCAAGGGATTTATTGAGAAATATTGCCCAATGGTCATTTTCACAAGGTTGTTCGTCCTTTTGCTTTTTTCTTCCTCTTCTGGTCGAAAAATATTGCAATTGTTTGAAACTATTCCTCTAGAAAAAATGAATAAATTGATTGTTTCAAATGTCACATTATTTAAAGGTATAATTTCGGGGGGGGGGATGGATTAATTTTTATAGCTTTTTATTTATTTAAAATATTTTACAATTTAGAGAATATCATAAATGAAATATCATTTTCATTCCTTTTAGTTTGGTTAATTTCAATTCACTTCTTTTATAAAGTGCACTCTCATTTATTATTATAAAATATGTCGAGAAGATAAATATAGAATTATCATTTATGATGCATGATAACTTTATTCTTGCCATATCACAACACACTTCTCATAGACGTTTATTACACATGGAAAACGTTCCATTAATTTCTCTTATAATTTTGCAATTTACAATTGATTTTATATTAATGTACAATAATTATATTCAGCAATTATGGTGTTTCCTTTTTTGTATGTTTGGCGGTTTGCAATAAGTGTGTTTCTTAGAATATCTGTATCAGTTTCTGAAATTGCTTTATTTTCATTTTGACGAATTTGTAAAACTAAAGTTGTTGTGATTCTAAAACTTCGCTTCAATTACCTTTGTCATCGTATTGAAAAGTAGATGTGTTGATTTTTTTTAATTTTTTTTACCTTATACTACACAAATGTTGAGCAGGTTTCTCCAAAAAAAAATCTCCAGTAAAGATAAATTCTTCTCTTTCCTCAAAAGTTTCCTATCGAATTTCAAGATTTTTCAGTAGAATACTAACAAACATAAGTTTGAGCTTTACGTTAATCTAAAAGTTAAAAGAGAAACATAATACAATATAACTTGAAACCTTAAACTTATTTCCGATATTCCGGGACTTACTTCTTCTATTTCAGGCTCATTTAAAATGGTAAAAAAAAAAAAATTTAAATTTTAGATTAACTACATAGAAAACAATTATTTAATTCACTTGACATTGTATTAATTCACAGTTTAACACATTAATAAAGATTCAAAATTTATTATTGAATCAAGTTAACAGGGTTTTGTTATTATGCGATTCCTCTTATCTATTAATTATCTAAAAGCGATTAATTATCTCTATCTTAACTTATCTTTCTAAGATGGATGCGTGACCTTCTAGTTTATACACACCAATACGCATATTCTCTCTCAAAATTACCGATTCCTAAAAGAGTTCAGAAAATTAGAGATATTGTTTTTACATTCATAGGGAACAAGGTAGTTTTTTTCTTTTAAAAGATAAACACAATATCTTCTAAAGAGAAAATTCTTAATTTCTATATGCATAAAATAACGATTACTAGCTTAATCGACCTATACTAGTGCATCTCAAACTTTCAATATTTGCGACCCATTATTCAATCATAATTTTCATCGCCCCCCCCCCTTCATACAATAATGTATCGAATTCAATAATAATATTTTTTGACGTTAAATTTACAATACGACTTTAACCTTTTAAGTGCCATTGACGTATATAAACGTCTCTCTCAGCCAGTGCGTTAATTGACCCTGACGTATATATACGTCTTTCTCTGAAGTATCATCCTTTCTGTGCATTGCTATCGATAATATTATTCCGAAGGCTTTAGAATGCAATAAAAGGACCTTGACAGTGTTTGCAGCGGATTTACTTATTTCAGAGAATTTGCTTATTTTTTCCTTTCGTACCCCCCTACCCCCCAATACACCACATACACTCGACTTTGTATTAAACGGTGGTGTTAGGGAGCGTATCACGTAATTTTTAATCGGCATTTAAGGGATTAATAACAAACCATACAAATTATCAAGGAAAGTGTTAATTTTTGAATTTAACTTTATATACCATGACAAGCCCTTTGGGTCACTGGTAATTATTAAACTTGTTCTTAACTTAGTATTGTTAAATTAAATATAAATATGTTGCGCAGTACTGATATATTTATAGGTGTATTATATCAGTGTAAATGTGTATTTTTTATTATGTCAGAGAATATATTTTGTTTCTTTACTTTCAGTAAATAAATAATTTTTTTCAAATAATCTTTTGTTTTCGATTTTTCAATATGATAGCGCCCCCTCGTAGGGTTATCATGCCCCCTCCCCCTCCCCCTAGTTTGAGAAACGCTGACCTACAAATTAAAGTAAAGGATAATAATTGACTACTTGTATAGTAATGTCGTACTTTGAAGCTGCACGAGGGCAATTAGCGATGAACTTTTTAGTTTTGAGCCACGGTGACGTGCTGAAAGCGACACCTGTGTACTGTCACTACACTCTCCAAACTCTCCCTTAACGCCCACCCGAAAACTTTGATCTTCAACAAATATTGTAAATCAGCCTCTCTACATGGCAGATCTTTATTGGCATTAAGTTCGGAAAATACTACTCGACAGAAACGAGCGTGATCGTGATATTCACCCCCATAATGATTTGACTAGCGATGGCATTAAAGAGATCATAAACCTAGAGCAAAAAATATTTTGTTGGTTGAAGTTTTCCGGCTATTGAATTTCTAACAATTTCAAGGTTCACTCATAATTAAGAAATGTGATGAGATGATAGTGTCAATACTGAGCTGGCACTTCCATATCTCCACTGTTAAACACCGTGAGAACTTTCAATCTCTACAGATTCAACCCCTTAACTCCCGATTAAAAGTGATGCGATTCACTCGCTTCGCAGTGTCATCGTTTTTCAAATAGGCGCACTTATACGATGTATTGGGGGGGGGGGAAGAAAAGGCTTAAATAAGTTAATTTTTCTCTGAAGTAGGTAAATACTGTTAAGGTCATTTTATTGTGATCCAAAAGCTTCGAAGTAGTTTTATTGATATCAGTATAATTAAAAGGATCGTATTTTGGAATGACGTATATATACGCCCAGTGCATTTAGCACTCCGTTTGAACAACACGTATATATATGCCGAAGGCCGTTAAAGGGTTAATGTGAAACAATCCCTGTAATCGATTTATAGCAGAATCGAGAATCTACCTTTTCAACTGGATTGAAACATCACTGGCCATTAGCTTAATTCCAAAAACAAAAGGTGGCGGCGGTAGCCTAGTAGTCAAGGTACGATTAGCGTGTCATGAGTTCGAGCCTAGTACCTTTGAAGACCCACCGTGTAAGGGAGCGATGCACGCTAAATCTGTTGAGAGTTTAAACGTCCTACCAATGATGTGGTGTGATAGTTAGAAGAGGGAGGGGGGGTGCCAACTCAGGTGTCACCCCTGTCACTTGACCATGGTTCCAAATTACGAGGTCCATCGCCAAAAGCCCTCGAGTAGCTGAACGGTGCAACGTTAATATTCACTCGTTCACTCACTCTAAAACAAATGAGATAATCAGTTTACCCATTACTACTGTTAAGTACTACATTATGGAAATATTTTAACTATTCTTTGTGCTTGGTATTATTTAGTTTTAACCCATTATTGCCCAGTGATCTATTTATAGATCACCTCCTACTCAGAACTCCCAGTGAAAACGATATCTTTTAATTACTTCGTATTGTCATTGGCTGGTTTCCTTACACATGTGGCCATACCCCCAAACGAGATTTGAAGCATTCTTTCCCACAGCAGTCCAGCAGCCAGCGTCTGATGTTCGCCATTTTGAAGCTTCAAAGGGTAGCTTTCGATTTTGTATCCAACAGAAATAAAATTAAAAGTAAGTTATACTTTTTTCATGAGTTACATTTTCAATACCTCTTTAATTATTCTGGCTTATTTATATATAAAAAATAACTGTTTATATTATTAAAATGTAAGTTTAAACATGCTGATCTATAAATAGATCGCTGGGCGTTAGTGGTAACTAATATCATTTTTCCCCGTTTCATTTCTTCCGGAATGTCTCGGCGTTAAGTGTTTCACACCGCCGAAGAAGCGTTACAATATGTGTTTTCTAAGGAAATAGAGTCTTATATAATTGCTTTACCGCCTGATGTGGATGAGTTAACTAACGAAGATTATTTTGATGATGATGAAATGACTACTCCATCGGTAAAAGATCTGTCAGGTAAAGTAGAAATTTGTGTACCCATGGAAGAAATATAAAAAGTATAAAAGGCATCCGATGATATATCGCCCTTGCGTACCTCAAACGGGGAACAAATTCTAAGAAAGGCATTGGAAGACCTCAGATGATGTCATCAAGATCAAACGTAATAGACTCTGTGCGTTTAGATAGAAAAGACCATGTTATAGGAAAAAGACAAAACCAAAGAAGATGCCAATTTCAAAAATGTATAAGGGTAGACCTCTTACATTTTGTACAAAATGTAATGTAGCCCTTTGTCATGTTTTCCATTATATCACACTTAACTTTTACAAATTGGCTGTATAAAATTGTAACTAAGTAAGTTTAAACCAGTAAAATAATAATTTCTCTTTTAAATCTCATTAGATGTTTTTAAATTCACAAAAGTCACCCTAAATTTCCAATTTTTTAAATATAAAACCACAGGAAATTTACTTGGTCTTTTACTACCATAAGCGCCCAGCGATCTATTTATAGATCACCTATTATCTCAGCTGCTAAATACGGAAAATGGATACAACTTCATAATTACTCTATTTATGATACATGAAATGTAATTTAAAAGTATTTTTCAAAAATTTCGATTTTAAAATAATTTGAGCGTTAACGGGTTAATATTTTTTATGGTTATTTTTATTCTTTTACAGTAATCTAGTTGCGTATATATCTTTTATTATATTCTTATTCAAGAATTAACAACAATTATAAAACAATTAAGTACCTTTTACAGTACATGATTTTTCTTATAAAAATAGTTATTAAACCACTGAAGCTTTGTTAAATTTTCCAGTACCTGCACTTATTTTTTTTCATATGATGTTTTAATCTTTGAATTCTGAAATCTGCTGAATTATAAAGATAAAATGTAAATGTTTTTTAAAAAAGGGGTTTTTTTTGTAACACTTCTTAGTAACTCAGGAAGAAAGAAAGAGAATACACGTTTCCAGTTTTTAAATGCTGTAAAAATGAATAAAACCTTTTAATCAAAAACTTAATAAGTTAGCAAAAGTATTCTTGGTCTCAAAATGTATGAAATGTTTTAACTTTTTTGAAAAAAAAGTACTTGGAAGTCTGAAATAACTTGCACCTTAATTTGAACTTGTACCTTTTGATTGAATTTGAATAAATTGCAGCCACAAAATGCAGCAAACATCTGTCGATAAATGTTTTTTTTTTCTTTTGCATGCCATTAAATGAGCTGTCAAATTTAAATGCAGCATCTCTTTCTTTCATCGGTAATTGAACATTTGAAATAAACTAATCTTGGAGAAATTTAAAAGCTAAATCATCTATGTGAAATTTTAAAAACTATGTATTAAGAAGTTTTTTGGGAGGGGGAAGTTGAAAGAGAGAGAGAGAGAGAGAACAGAATTTTAACATTTTTATTCTATTCTTTTTTTATTTTTTGAAACAATTTAGTTATTTTACTTAGGATAGTATGAACATTAAACAGGAAGCATTTATTCAAAGCAATTATATTTTTACAAATAAAAACAAATAGTATTAATGGCAATTCCTCGTGAAAATATGTCTGCAATTATATGCGTCGTTCAGCTAACACTCGTTTTTATTTTCTTAGAAACTGACCAATCTAATAAGTCATCAAGATCTCCATAGTTAATAGTTGGTGGGGTCGAATTCTGAGTTCTTATTTTAATGAAATGGAACAAATAATTTTATACGTGGAACTTTCTTGGAAAGAGGTCTTCAAGAGACGTGGTACAGTCTTCGAAAGAGGAAAATATTAGTTTAAGACGTTCCTCAGTACTTAACTGTCAAATTTATGAGACATAACACTAATAAATATCATTTTATAGTTTTATATAACCAAGCCAGAAGTGGGGCGTTGTTGGTGTGGCACTGACCTTGTACGCCCAAGTTTATGGGTTTGACCTCGTCTCAAGTCAGTGAATTTTCATGATGTAAAATATTCCTTAAGTACCTGTTTGGCTTGGGTACTAAAAACAAAATTAAAATTCCAAAAACGGTTTTGCATTGTCAGAGCTCAGGTGCCTCCCTCTAGTGAGGAAACTGGGAGTCCAAAGTATATTGTGGCAATTCATATCCACTTATATGGTGCCGCACTAAAAAGAGATACCAGCTCCCGGGTACCTTACTAGATTTGCAATGGTAAAACACCTATCAGCAGCCCCGTTGAAAATAAAATAAAAAGTTCCATGTAACTTTAATTCACCGTTTAGAATGTCTGATGCAAACTTTTTTTGTTGGCGTGGTAATGAGGATTTGATAGTAAGAACTTACATAGTGCTTAAGTGAGATCCAATATAAACTCGCCCAACATTAATATATTAAACGTTTCAGAAGGTGTGGTATTAATAAATAATCAATCCATGCGGCTAATAAAGTAAAACTAAATCAATTCTTATTGTCTTCTAACACTTCTTGCCTTTTACCTTAACAGGCAAACATTGTCTAGCAACTAATTAACTCATTTCTTAGCGCCGGAAGAGAGGTCATCCTTCAACGGATTCCATCCCATTGCGACATTCATGGAAATGAACAAGCCGACAAGTTGGCCAAAGAGGCTTCAACGCTGTATCCACTTTACCTTTCCGATGCCTCTTCGAAACACCAAGCGACTTTTCATTGACAAATTCTGACAGAAAAGCATATCTACTCGTACAGAGCTGGCTGCTGGTATTTCTTGGTCTCTAATGCTCGATGGCCAAAGACATGCTCAACTTTCTATCCTACTAGGATGGAGGGATTGGCATGTTTCAGAGTCATCACCGAGCATGATTAACTGCAGGCCCATCTGTTTAAGATTGACCTGGCTGATTCCCTACTTTGCCCTCTCTATAAATCCGTGCCAATGACTGAGGAACATCTATCCGATTGCCTCGCTCTACTTAATGTTCTCTCGCAAGACAATTGTGGATTTCTCCCTTCTGTAGCGCAACGTCTGCTTTATATGGGACTGCAAGACGCTTTATGTCCGAGAGGACATTGACGGGCGTAATTTCAAAAAATAAATAAACATTGACTTTCTTAAATATTATAGATATGTAAGGGTATTTTGTTACTTTTTTTTAATTATTACTTAGCAATAAACGAAATAAAACATTAGTTCCACTTGCGTTTTAGTTGATACTAATATACGTAATATTCTAGGTTATAGTTATTAATGTTGATTTGTTTGGTTTCAAAAAGTCGTAGAGAGTGAAGAAACCCAAATTTAGGAAAAGATAGTGGTTTATATTGTGAATTACGTTCCTTCGTTTTAAAAGTTACGGAGCCCGGGAGTTCTGCGATGAAATGATGGTTGTGTATGGAAATAATTGCGTGTATTATGAACTTTTTTCTGGGATGGAAAAGGAATTTTCGAACTAACCACATGTCTTCACAGACGATCCAAGATGTAGAAGATTATATCAGTCATGGACGATGCAATCCCGATGAAGAATGGGGAAAACTTTATCCTAGTATATCAGAGCAATCATTCATATAGTCAAGAATGAAATTTATCTCAGTTACGGCATTATTTGTCAAAAAACTATTCACAGACTGAACTTGTCAAAGGGGGCAAAGTGCTGGGTTTTACCATTACTAATTCTTTTACTAGAAAAAAGCAGTATGTGGTTTCTCTTAGAAGATGTTGGATCATTGGACCAAAGCGAAGAACATTTTTGGTCACTTGGTAACTGTGGATGAATATTGGATCTATTAATACGATTCAGAGACCAAAGAGATGAACAAGGAATGGAAGCACAGGGACCAGCTCCTACAAAGAAAGCTAAGGTACAATAGTGGACAGGGAAGTTCATGCTGTTTTTTGTAACTGTCACAGTCATTCTTAAAAACTACCAGATGAGTCAGACAATCGCTAATGCCTATTACTTCCCTCTGCTGAGCAAATTTATGGATACTCTGACTTCAGAAACGGCGCTGTAATCAAAAGTGTCCATCTTCCTGTGTATAATGCACCTACAAACGGGTGTCGGGCAAAAGTGACGGGAAAACCTAAGGTAGGGTATATTTGGGGAACTTCAGTTGTTTGATTTGATATCCGTGCTAAATGATGACGTCATTATGACTTCCGTGCAAGAAAAATACGACCCTGTTGACGATGAAACGGATGAAGACGAGGACAACAACAACGAAAGTAGCAAGGGTTCATCAAATGCTGACGCGTTTCTGCGTTAATGACAGCTATGGAGTGGTACGAACAACAATCAGAGGGCTGTCTTACTCAACTACAGCTCTCTCAAGAGAATCAGAGACCTAGCAGCGAAAAAACGAAGGCGTACAATAGTACAGCGAAAAATAAGTGATTATTTTCCACAATAAAGTTCAAATTGCAACATTTTGCACCTATTTTGCTTTTTGTTCAAGAATGTTTCCCGCATGAGATGGTTTTCAATATTCGTATAGTGTCTGGTTTCATATACTGCATGGATCGCATTCGGTTTTCGGTTATCCGAACAATCGAGTATCCGAACAGTGCCCGGTTCCAATTGATTCGGATAAACGATATTCTACTGTATCTCAGAAAATAAGCAGTGGTTTTGTGTAAATATACACTGTCAGATACCAATAAATCCCAACGGAATTTTACTTACTAAATTTTGAACTCTCCACCTAGAATAGGAAAATAATAGCTTTACCGATAAGAAAATCTTTAACTGTGACATAATTGGATCTCCTTTTCTTAGAAGAAGTATTTTGAAACGAAAGAATATGATTATTTGGCGTAGTTAAGAAAAATATTTAGTAATTACCGAGCTAATTGTTTAGGGAAATTCAATTACCCGAAACTGTTTTCTTTGTCAAATAATTGTATAGGAAAGAACATAAATGAATTTTTTATTCCCATTTCAAAATTCTTCCGGAGTTACTAAGTGACAACCGCATTTTTCTAAGAGCAAAAAAATAAATGTTCGAGAGTATTTTATAAAAGAAAGTAAACATATTTTATGATTTTAAGAATTAGGAGAAAAAAAATTTGGAAAATATTTTTATTTTGCTATTCGAAGGAATTTTTGTTATTTCTTTTGTTTTCTGGAGAGGCTTGTTTTTATTTGTAAATGTAAATATTTAATTTTTCTCTTTGTTTTCTCTGAGTGCATTAAATAGAGTAATTAACATTATTTTTTACGGTGGTACAGCAGAATTTAACTTCATCTCAAGTAATGTATTACTAAGAATATGTCTTACTGTTTTTTATCTTTTTCTCTTATTGGATATAGACAAGCACATTTCGAGAAAATAAAAAAAATAATAATTTTTCCTTTCAAAGAATTAACAACTAGATAAAAAATTTTCAATATTTGTTAAACATTTCTTTACAAGTTAATATTGTGTTTCATGACAAGTTGGTTTGCTTCGAGAATAAAATTGTTTGCAGTGTAACAGTCTTGACATTTTAAGATCGAATTTTATTTAAAAAATACTGCAAATGTCTTTCGTTTTCAGATTCTAAATGTCGCTCTGGTAATTTTCGAGTAAATTTTTAATTTATGATTATAGTTATTTGTTCTTTGCATAAAAGTTATTATTTTATTGAAATGCCATGAGAATTTTAAGACATGTGACCGATTATCAAGCAAAGCTAGAATTAATTATAGATTATTTTTCCAAATAATTATGATAATCAGTTATTTTACAATGACTTATGTTTTTTAACATTCGTTGAAAGCGTTCACGGGAAACAACTTGGGATTCATTCCTAGTTATAGTTTTTCATATTCTACAATTATTATTCCATTTTTTTTTTCAATTTATTACATTACTGTAATAATGTACTTTGACGTTAAAGCTATTATACGATTTTAATCATAAACCATACAAATTATCAAGAAAAGTATCAAGTTTTTTTTGTATAGCAAGCCCATGGGAGTTACTAGTAATTATTAAACTTGTTGCTAACTTAGTACTGAGAGATTTGTTATCAAATAAATTGTGAAGTACTGATACGTTTATAAGTATATTATATCAGTGTAAATGTGTGTATTTTATTTTTTATTATGCCAGAATGTATTTTTTGTTTTGCTTCCTTTCAGTAAATATGTAACTTATGTACCTTTCAGTAAATATGTAACTTATGTACCTTTCAGTAAATATTAAACTTATGTACCTTTCAGTAAATATGTAACTTATGTACCTTTCAGTAAATATGTAATGTTACTTATTTGTACCTTTCAGTAAATATGTAACTTATGTACCTTTCAGTAAATATGTAACTTATGTACCTTTCAGTAAATATGTAACTTATTTTCGACTTTTCGATATGCTCACGCATCCGTAGTAGCGTTATCAATCCCCTTGAGGGTGGGGGCGTCCCACAGTTTGAGAAATGCTAGCTTAGGGCGTAAAAAATTTGAGGGCTAAAAAAGAGAAAAAAATTAAAACTGCAGTAAATGTACCACCACCTAGAGAGTCATGAGAAAATCATTTCTGACCTTAAGAAGATAAAGACTGGAATGAGATCCACTATGGAAAAAGAAAAGCTTATAGTCTGATGTTGTCATGTACTCAAATTGGTGTCCTTAATGGTTTTGCAACTATCATAACTCGAGGAAAACTTTTTTCAAATAAATACAATGATTCGACAAAGAATGAGGGTGTCTAAAAGTAAACAATGGTAAAGTGATAAGCGATGAAAAGAGGATAATTAACAAGTTGAAAACAGTTTATACAATATATAATGTGCACTCTTACTGTAATTGCAAACAATTTCAGTAATTCCCTGTATTACAGTGCTTCTCAAACTTTCAACATGCGACCCAATATCCAATCATAATTTTCACATCGCTCCTCCCTCCCTTCAATAGCATAATGTATTGAATTCAATAATACTGTACTTTGACGCTAAAACTATAACACCACTTTAACATCTTAAAATGCACCTGCGTATATAATCATTTCTCTCAGTAGCCGATCATAAATTGAAGTTTCGTGAGATAGCAGAGAATTTAAAGGTATCAGAAGGCAGTGCATTTACTATTTTGCATGCTCATTTGTTAATAAGAAAGCTGTGTTCTCAAAGTGGGTGCCTCGTTTTCTCACTGTTGATCAAAAACAACAATGTATCGACGATTCAGAGCGTTGTTTGGAGCTATTTAAGCAGAATAAAAAGGATTTTTTACGTAGATATGGGACAGTGGATGAAATATGGATACATTACTACTCGCCTGAATCAAAACGATCGTCAGCTCAATGGACAGAAGCCAGTGAAAGGTGTCCAAAGCGACCAAAAACTCAAACGTCAGCTAGCAAGGTTATGACGTCCGTATTTTGGGATGCTCATTTGATTTTGTTTTTTGACTACCTTGAGAAAGGCAAAACAATTAATAGTGAATATTACATGGCGTTATTGGATCAACTGAATGAAAAAAATAAAGAAAAAAAATGTCCTCAAATCCAAAAGAAAAAGTACTGTTTCATCAAGACTATGCCCTGTGATACAAGTCCATGAAAACGATGGTGAAATTGATCGAATTGCACTTCGAATTACTTTCCCACCCACCGTACAGTCCAGATCTGGCCCTTAGTGACTACTGGCTGTTTACATATCTTACAAGAATGCTGCAGGGAAAGAGGTTTGGTACAAATGAAGAAGTGATTAACCGAAATAGAAGCCTATTTTGAGATCAAAGACAAATCGTTCGACAAAAAAGGTATTAAAAAATTAGAAGAGCACTGGGCTGCATGTATCACTCTTGAAGGGGCGTATCTTGATAAATAAAGTTCAATTTTGCAGAAAAATTGTTGTTTTATTAGTTAGGTTCGGGACTTATTGAGTGATGTGTTAAAATCAGTCAATATCAGTATCGAATATTGCTTATATTGACAGCAATGCTCAATGATCGAATTAATCCTTTGAAAGATATAGAAAAAAAACTTCGATATTTTCACTTTTTAAAATCATATTAAATAATATTGTTTTAATTAATTGCGATAAAAATTTGTTCATGGTTATACGCAGACTGTATCATATTTGATAAAATCCGCATTCTGTAGATCCGGGGTAAACCTTAAGTCGATAGCGATCGACCGGTGGGCCTTCAAGACATTTTGTGGTGACCTCCTTCAAGTAAGACCTAAGACGCGCATACTAAAATAAATATATTGTAACCACAACATGAACAATTATTTTGGAATGCAACCTAAAGTCCATGTTAGAATCCCCCACACACACACACTCACACACTCCAAGTAAAGGGGGAAAATTAACCTTGACCAGCTCTTCCCGCGATAACAAGGATTGGCTATTGAAACATCACCCACAGCTCACGTTTCAGCGGATGGATTCTGTGTTGATATTGCGTCCCGTGATAGATTGCACCGGCAGCGGAACATGTAAAGCATAGATTCTCAACTTGGGGCGTTTGAAGACTTTCAGAAGGAAGTAAAAAATCTGAGAAAAATTGGGAGGATGGCTTATGGGTGTAGATATCATATCGAGCTATAATATGAATGTAATCGCGATAAAAATTGTTCTGGTTTACGCAGACTATCATATTGATAAATCCGCATTCTGTAGTCCGGGGTAAACCTTAAGTCGATAGCGATCGACCGGTGGGCCTTCAAGACATTTTGTGGTGACCTCCTTCAAGTAAGACCTAAGACGCGCATACTAAAATAAATATATTTGTGGAGCACCAACGCCAGTTAGACTGGAGTATCGGTTTCTCACCATCCATGCGACTGTGTGTAGACAACACATGTACCATTATTGGAAGTAATCGATGATGCTTAACACATTCCCTGCGATAGAGGTAAAATGCGATCAACGCGATGTTAGCCGTAGAAAGGTGCTCCCCCACACACACTCACACACTCCAAGTAAAGGGGAAAATTAACCTTGACCAGCTCTTCCCGCGATAACAAGGGATTGGCTATTGAAACATCACCCCACAGCTCACGTTTCAGCGGGATGGGATTCTTGTGTTGATATTGCGTCCCGTGATAGATTGCACCCGGCAGCGAACATGTAAAGCATAGATTCTCAACTTGGGCGTTTGAGACTTTCAGAAGGAAGTAAAAAATCTAGAGAAAATTGGGGAGCTTTGATATTGCACGTAGGGGTTGGGCAGATTAATCAAATATAGTCCAAAAAGGACTAAAAAAAACATTATTGTATGTATTTAAATCCGTTCTATTTCACATGTACGACAATTCACATATTTCGGTAGACCTACATTAAATTGAATAATAAAGTGCATTTTAATTACTGTAGTGCCCGTGTTATCTTTGTGAGCAAGGAAAAATGTTTCGTTCACTGCATTTCATTACGTACATTATCCAAGAAACATAATTAAATATGTTAACCGTGTGATTCTTCAAAGGCTGAAGCTGTCAATTTATATTTATTTTGAAAGCAATAGTTTATTATGAATCACTTTGTATCTCAAAATCCCTGCCTGTCTTTATAGCAGGTAAGCTAAAACTTTTATTTCACTCTTTTAAATGAAGAAATTCGGTAGCGTTTCAATTCCAATAATATCCTATCTGTGACTAAAATATATAATATTACACATTTAAATGTATTTGTGGCAATAGCTATTTCAGATTCGCAAGTAAAAAGAATTTGGACTTTAGAAAAGAATTTAATTTAAAAATATATTCTATTAGTAATAGAATATTTTTTTTAAATTTAACTCTTGTTTTCACCAGTATTATGTACACTCTTATTTCTCAAGTTGGAGGGGGCTGTACCGAAATATTCACTAGAAAAAGGGGGCGGTATCGAAATATTTACTAGAAAAGGGGGTGCCAGTTCAAAAAAGATTGGGAACCTATGGTGTAAAGGAATACATCGGTTTTTGGAAAAAGTAAAGTATCCTTAAAAAAGCAGCATTTCCTTTAACATCAATTCTCTTACACTACCTACCTGTGTAAATCTGCATTTTCAAAGATCAATATAATTAAGACAACATATAATTCCTATTTCACAGACGGCCATTTGGAATCCAGTGCAAGATTAACAATTCGTAATATGTACCGAGATATTCAAGATTGGGGCGGACAGCATGCAGACTAAGTCTTCTACCGAGACTATAAAATTCTACGAGAACTATATAATGTATTTATTTTTTAATATATTTTGAGATGTTTGATAATAAATGCATCATTTTTGATATTATTAAATTTGTGAGTACAGTTATTATGTTTTTATCTTGCGTTTCCTTTAAACGTGGTTTTAAAAGAGTAAGGTTTTTTTATTGGAACTATGTAGGTAAGTGTATATTCTGTATTTATGATTGTTAGATATAAATATTGTTGAACTTTTTTTGCAGCTTACCAAATCTACGTCACTGGGTGGACCGTAACACCTTAAAAAAATTAGGAGTAGACCGTACCATGTAAAAGTCTGCCTACCCCTGTTGTAGATCATTCTGTTCAAAACAAAAGAAAATTTGTTGTATTCACTTCACATTTCGGGATCCTGCTCAATACAAAACTTAACTGTTGCCTAGATCGACGACCCTTTTATACTGCAGTATTTTAGATAAGCTACTGCATGCAGTGACAAGATTCCGTTCCTATTTAAACCTGCATATGCAGCCTCACCTGCGAACGGCCCGAATTCCACGGGTGATGCTTGTCACTGCACGTTTTTATACATCTTACAAATAATTTACACTAAAATATTTAGTTTTTACTCTAAAATTTTTGACACATACAAAATTATGACTAATTTATATTAAATTTCGTAATAAGGGAATTGGATTTACATATATTTTGCTTCATATTAAACCTTTCGCTGAAACCTCCGAACGTATTGTCCCTCAAGCCCAAATTAATTTTAGATTCCCAACGACCCCAGTCTGTGAAAAACCAATTTGGGAACTCAAGGATTAGAGTTTTAAGGACTGTCTCTGTGAAAAACAATTACCAAGAAAACAACAGGCGATACCCTGTGTTGTTTTGACCAATTTTACAATAGTCAGTATTTTTAGACTAATAGTTTATAACAGTAATGTAAATTTACAAGTGCTGTAGTTAGGCTTAAGTCATTTTTCAAACTTCGTTTATTTTTCCACAATTTTTCTTGCAGTTTTGATTTTTTGCTGAAGTTTGAGTTTGGAATCCCATATAAAGCATGCTTAACCCTACTTCATTGTCCTAAGTCGGTGTGACAGCTTTAGAAAACAAGAGTTTTCCATTTTGGTCAATTGAAATTTGTATACATTTACTAATATTTTGGTTTGTTTTTCCTGGTTTCCAATTCCATTATTTTTATATTCTTTGTTTTGTAGGGTAATTTATTATGTTTATATTTGTTTAATTATAATATATATATATATGGAAGAAATTTATAAAACATATTAAAGAAAATAAAGAACATAACAGGAAATAACTTAATAAACTAATAAATAAAGAACACTGATAAATAAACTAATAACACTAACTAACACTGATCTACTCAACAATATATATATATATATATAATATATTGTTGATTAGATCAGTGTTCTTGGATTATATGCTATCAGTTTACAGAAAACAGTTTTTTAAGAGTGATGAAAATTTATTCTCGAAAAAATAATCCTTAAAAATGCAGGATACAACCATCAAAATTACACAATAAGTCCCAGAACCTTTTTACGTCTTCTACAGCGCTCAGACATAACTATAAGTTTCTAAAAGCACAAATACGTTAAGTTCATTTATAAGCAACTACTCGCTAGTTAACTCTTCAACAGCCAAAGTAATATTAACACAGTTTAAGCGAGTGATTGCTGTTTATAGTGTGCATGGCTGTCTTCTAATTCCTTCTCGAAAAATCCACTTCCGTCATAGATTGCGATGTTATAGATTTCACCAGTAATTTCCAGAAGCATTCGTATGATAGCCAAGTCGCCAACATGGTCGCCAGATTTGGCCACTTGGCTGTATTGGCTTGGCTTTGATGCCAACTTGTCTGTATCACCAATAGTTCGCAAAATTTCCATTAAAACGCCATTATAATGTAAGAGATGGAGTTTCTTGTGAATATTACAATTTGTATCATAAAATAAATACAACAGAAGGTAATATTAACATATTAAACATCCAGATACAAATTATTTACGCTATTTTAAGCATTAATCACACAAAATTCGTGTAACAATATATATATGATAGATAAATCTAGTACATATTTTTTAAAAATACAAATTCAAATGCATTACTTTAGTATGCATGAGAAATTAAGCCCAATTTATGACTTTTGGGTGAAATCTTTCTTCACATTATATAAATCTCTTACTGAATAGATGCCAAAGTAAGAAAGGTATTATTTTTCTGAATACCATTTTGCCCTCTTCATTCGAATGCAAGACATCACGTTTTGGCACAGAATCGACGTCATCAAATAATTTCAATGAAGAGAGAACACAATGAGAAGCAATTTGTTCTGTTTAGTTGAAGCAAACAAGAAATTCTTTGCGTGATCAGAATGCTCGGTGGAAATGTATGCTATACTCATTTATTTAAGAATGTCGAATTTAATCCGGACTTAAAATAGGACTCACCCTCGTGGAATGTTGGAATTGTATTTTTAATGCCATGTAGTATATAATTAGACCACATTTCATTAATGTTATGTAGCGTAGAGATATAATTTAAGACCAAAATCATAATTATATATAAATTTACTTTGTTCTATGATTCATCTGTTTTTAATTTGTTGTACAATATATATATCCAATATATTCTCTATTTTATTAACACCCTTTTATAAGCTTCACTTGTATGTAACGAAATCTTTGAACTTCATTTTTTTAAACCTGTTTTAAAAAACGTCAGATTAATTCGAAATTTTTCTCACTTGTCCAGGACCGATGACAGTACAATAATTTTATAATTTTGTTCCATTGTCCTGATCAGGATCATCTGGATTAACGATTTCCCATTTTCAGATCCCATCTCGCATCTGGCGACTAATTTCAGATCCCATTTCCAGATTTGGCGACTAATTCTAGATTTGGCGACTAAAAGATTAAGTTACAAATTAGTTCGATTTACAATAAAAGGGTGTTTTTAGTTGTTTTTTTAAACTATAATTTATTCTTCGTATTATGTCTTGTAAGTTAATGATGACTTGATGCAATTGATAAACAAAGCAATGCAAAAGTGGTAAAAAGTCGGAAAAACATCTTAAATTTCCATATTTTTGAATAACCACATAAACTTGGTCGTATCGTGCCAGATTTATTCTATGATAAACTAATTCTACGAACAAATTAAACTGTTTTCGAAAACATTCAAAAAGGAATGATGTCATCTATGTGCACGTAAATCTATGTAAACAATAAAAACTCCATAATAATTTCTATACTACTGACAGAAAAGAATACCAATTTTTTTTTCTTTTTTCATTTTCGTGAGGATCACGTCTTAATTTTTATGATGAAAACTGTTTTAAATTACTTTTTGTAAGGAGAAGCCTTTTATTTTAAAACTAGTGAAAAACACTTACTTTTATTTATTTTGTTTTCATCTAGTTAAAAAGCTTCCCGAAGGTAATACAACTTATGACCTAAAATTCCTCTAATGTTGAACAGAGTTCTAAAAAGAACATTAAGATATCCGACTACTTGCGACAACTTTTTTTTAAAAAAAAATGGAGATATGAGGATTTTGTGTGTGTGTGTGTGGTTTTCAGATTTGCTTAGTACATTGTAAGAAAAATATGCTAAAATTAAGAAGAGAAAAAGAATTTATTATTATTTAAACGGGAAAAATTGGTAAAAATTTACAAAAAAATAACATAAACGTGGCCAATTCTGTACGAAAATTTTATGTACAAATTTTAAATTTTTCTATTTTGATGTGTTGCTATGGTATTCAATTTTGAAATGACGTTCAGGATAAGAGATATTTTAATTTTTACAAAAGTTAGAGCACTTTATCTTAGTTATCATATGAAATTGCTTTAAAAAAAGTGATTCTATTCACATAAGGGACTGTAAATTTTGTAATAAAACGGTATTGATAAATCTAAAAGTTAAAACATTTCTACTGCTATACAGAACATATACAAAAAATTTCAGTTAATAATTTTCAAAACTTTTCTAGGAATCGCTGTCCCCGTTTGAGCATTTAAAAAAAACACACACACACACATTTCGAGTAAAACATGTTCTAAAGTATGACATATCTCGCTTAAAATAGTGGCATCTGCTTTTACTAAAACACTTGTAGTGTTTGTTCTAGTGAATTGGAAATAATAAACTTGGTAGTTTTATAAAGCTAATAAGATGGCCTATAAAGTAAAATCATAAAAAAAATTGTCAGTTTTTGCCAACAAATTCACAGTTTTAGGGTAGTTGTATACCTTAAAAGGATAGAATTAAAATTATAAACTTTTCCTTTAAAGACATGGAACAAATATTAGAAGTATAAACACACACACATAATATATATACTGAGAGAGAGAGAGAGAGAAATATATGATTTATTTCCTATGATTTATTTCTGGAAATAACTTAAGAAAAAAATCTATTCGAAAGTTTAGTTATAAAAAGTCCATGCTTCTTTTACCACTTACTCATGTGAATAAATTTAGTTCGGAATATTTCTCCTTTCAGTGGATGAAATGTGTCAAAACTTTCCATGGCACAAAGAAATCGATTTAGAGAAGAGTGTTCACAAATTTAACTTTCCTTTAAAAATATTTTCAAAAGAACTTTCTAGTTCTTGCCCTTTCCATTCAGAGGCTCCAAATGTAAAAGTGTCTGTATTGCTTATTGCATCCAATTTCGATTGGTTGAAACTCTTTGAGAGATATATAAATATCTCCATACCTTTTCCCCCTCTCTTTTCCCTCTTTTTTTCTTTACAGAGATGTGAAGTAAGCCCCTCACGTGCAAATTTTAGTTGCACGGTGGAGACCTTTTGGTTATAACTTGAAAAAGATTTAATATACCCAGTTATGGTTGTGGGCTGCATTTTCTTACCTTGAGAAAATATTTTCCAGAATGTATTCCTGTATTTTATTTAGAAACGTATTTTGTTTACTTTTTCATTGATGGACATATTTTTTATGACCGCTTAGCCACTATCCACTATGACTTTTCAGTTTTGGATTACATACTATGATTTACTCTAAGAGTCGCTTTGTGGCAGTTTAAAGAATAACGCAGATTCTCTCTTTAAGAGCCCCATACCTGCCTGCGATAAATTTAAAACAAACAGTGTGAGCTAAATTCAACAGA
Source organism: Trichonephila clavata (assembly GCA_019973975.1). Taxonomy (NCBI): domain Eukaryota; kingdom Metazoa; phylum Arthropoda; class Arachnida; order Araneae; family Nephilidae; genus Trichonephila; species Trichonephila clavata. The sequence continues at coordinate 157,338 of BMAO01000683.1, read as the reverse complement.
GTATTATTATTTTGCATAGAATAATACATTTTTATTTAAATAAATAACTTTAATTCCTTTAAGTTATTTTGATTCGTTATTACAGTAAAGGTATAAGCGATTGACTTACAACCTCAAACAATAAAGTTCGTTGAACGAAGTCAGAACGCCTGATCTGGCAACACCGGCGAAACAAAACGCTGCACATGCGTAGCGGCTGGTGTTGACCATCTGCCCCCCTCCCCTTGTTCAGTTGAGCATCGCTTGTGTTCCGTGTAAGACTTGTTTTACAAAGTGCTTGTTTAGTGCGTTGGTTCTTAACTGAGAACAGGAAAATGAGCGAACAAAACATCAATTTAAAGTTTTGTTTTAAGCTTGACAGGAACCGAAAGAAATCTATTCGATGCTCGTACGTGTTTAAGAGGATCAAGCACTGTCCATGATGTGTGTGCATGAGTAGTTCGCCCATTTTCGAGAAGGCCTGGAAAGCGTTTCTTACAAACTCCGTAGCAAAAAACCAGTGACCTCCGTCGATGGCGAAAACATTAAGAAAGTGAGTAAATTAATCACGAAAGATCGTCGATTAATTGTGCGCATGATAGCTGGAGGATAAATGTTGCAAAGTACGTTGAAATTTTGACCCGTTTCGTGAAAAGCCTACGCCGAGTACGACCCCAGTACGCAAAAGGTTCGTGGTTTTTTTGTTCTCTACAATGCTTGCCCTCACACAGCCAATATCGTCAGACAGTTCCTAGCAAAAAAGGGGTGGTGCAAATTGAACATTCACCATTCTCTCCAGATCTCAATCCTCCAGACTTCTTACTATTCCCACGATTCAAACTCGCTTTGAAAGGAAATAGGTTTGACGATATTTCTGACATCCGAAGAAACGTGAAGAGGCTTTTTATCTCCACCTCAAAAGAAGACTTCTTGCAAAGTTTCCAGGACTTGTATAGTAGACCTCGGTTGTGTATAGTTATGGGAGGTGACTATTTTGAAGGAGAGTAATGTAACTTTCGTTAATATTTCATCTACGTTAATGTTACAGGACTATTCACCGAATTTTATTACAAGAGGTTATACTACAAATAAGTATCAGATTTATGAATACAAAAGAGCATTTTGATTTAATGGGCTAAATTCATGTGACGTCATAGTCACATGATTACTATAAACACGTGTTTCCAGCCAATCAGTTCATGCACTTCGCTGATGCCAACTTTTTAATTTTGCAGATTCTTCTAGAAAAGTATATATTTATAAGCAATGATAATATACATTGATAAATAAAGTACTCTTGATTTAAGAGTATAATAAAAGTACTTTTTTTTAATTTTGAAATTTTTTTTGGAAGAATTTTAATGTTTGAATATTTTTATCGAATAAATAAATTTGATATTTTATCTAAATAATGTAAGTAGAATAACAAGTAAAATCTAACATCTGTTTCGAATTCAATGGAGAACACGTGATTTCTATTAATCACGTGACTGGTATGAGTTTAGTCCATTACGTGTTTAAGTGATAGAATAATACACTTAAATTTTAAAAAATACGATATACGTATGCGCTTCAGATAGAGGTAAACATATGGTGTTGAAACCTTTGTTTTTCAAAACTACTTGTTTGCATGAGGGGTACAAAATTTATTGAAGTAATTTCATTAACTTTCTACAGTCCACCCTTTTTTTGATAATTACTTTTCAATAAGAAAGTAAACAGCTAAGTGTTAAACCATTTTATGCTTTAAAACAGTGGATAAATTGGTTGATCATCACAATTAGTAAGGTCTTCTCTTTCAGCACATTGAGAGACAGTTCAACTAATAGATGTCTTAATAAATATTTGAACCACCGTTCACAATCCACTGTTCCATATTTAGATCGGAGCTCATCGCTATCAGTGGTGCTCTCAATCATGCTGTCAACTCTAATAAGGACAGTATCTGCATCCTGACAGACAGCAAAAGCTCCCTCCAATATCTGAAGAATTAATCAAAGATTATGGACTGGTCTAGATATTATATCCAAATTAGCTAGGCTTGGTCAGAGGAAACAAGTGTGTCTTCAGTGGGTACCATCGCATGCGGGTGTGCCTGGGAAAGGCAGCTGATGTGAGGCAGGCTGATGAACTGGCTGGTAGGGGTTGTGATCTCCCTAAACCCAGTCCCCCTGCCTTGAGCCATTCTAAAATTCATTCCCTTTAAAAGCTAAAATGAATCTGACTTGGCGAAACACTACCGCTCACCACTTATACGCAGCTAAGATCCCTGGCCTATCTCTACAGTACAGGAGATCCAGGGCTCTTCAGACAGTCTTGGCGCGCTTTAGAAGCGGTCACCTGCGTGGTTTGACCTTTGTGCAGGGTGTAAAGTCTTTCTTTACCTGTCCCTGCTCTCTCCTTGCTTCTCCTGCTCATCTTCTGGATTACTAGGGCATTTTCCTGGGACAGCCTATTTGAAGATCAAGACCTGCTTTGTAATATTCTTATGCGGAAAGATCAAATGGACTTAGTGTAGGCTTTCCTGTTCCAAGGGGATTTGAAACAACAACAACCGTTCACAATTATTTTAGCACAAATCTCTCGCTAGATCATAAATTTAGAGGTATTTTTCGCTGTAAAAATTATGCTGCAACTAGTCATTTTTATTGGAATGTCGTCGATGTTCTCCAAATGCATAAAATTACAATACTAGTGTTACGCCGGAAAACAAAATGCTTTCATTGTTCACAATCCATCTGTGATACTATTTCCAAATTGGCAGTCAGTCAGCAACACTCCTCGCAAACAACTTAAGTGTTTTGGCAGGTTTATAAAGCTTTAAATTGGAATCAATTAATCTCATGTTAATTATTATTTGAGTAGGGGGGAATTACTATCGTTTCGTAAACCAATTTTAAATGTTTTTGTTCACTTTTTTAAATGACTTCATTTCAGCCAAAATTACGAAGTAATCCATATACTTCTTGAACCATTTTTACAGCAAATTAATTATAACATGCAAAATTTCCAGTGATTTTAAAATGAATAATTGAATGTAAACTAGTTTTGTTTGTGTTCTAATTGCAATCTACATAATTTGGAGGATATTGTAGTATTCTTTACTTATTTTCTTTATATGTTCATGTTCTCTCAGGAAACTTTTAACTAGGGATATAGAAAAAGGTATACTTGCTGCGTTCGCAAATAGTGAACAAGCAAAGTGTATGCTTATCTGAGCTCCGCGTATGGAAATAACTTCGTAAGTCCCAAATTTTAGCCAATACTGTAACGTGAGGGAGAGGGGGATTGAAATGATAAAATTACCTTAGTGGTAACTTTGTCATCGCATTATGCACATTTTCTATACACTGGATTCCACTGTATTTTAAAATATACTTAGAAGTTTAAACAATTATTTTTCCGTTATCCATCTTAATGTTATAGGCGAATCCAATATATCTTTTTACTAGTTTTTTAAACCAGTGGGAAATGTTATTTTTTTTTATATTCATTTAGATTTTGTTGAACATTTTTCTGCATCGAAACGCATTTCACCAGTATTATTCTTAAAAAGTATTCAATTGCAGCAATCAAATATTTCAAACTATTTTTTCTATTTCTCAAACTAAAGACCAGGAAGAAGATCATGTTCTCAGTTAAAGTATCCTACTTCCCTAAAATTGTGAATTTTGCCAAACATTGACAATTTTTTTATGATTTTATTTTATATGCCATCTTATTAGCTTTATAAAAATACCAAGTTTATTATTTATCATAAACTACAAGTGTTTTAGTAAAAGCAGATCCCATTGCTTTAAGCAAGATGTCATACTTTAAAACGCGTTTTATTCAAAATGTTGTTGTTTTTTTTGAAAATGCTCCAACGGGGCCAGCGATTGCTAGAAAAATTTTGAAAATAATTAACTTAAATTTTTTGTGCATGTTCTGTATAATAGTAGAAATGTTTTAACCTTCAGATTTATCAATCACTGTTTTATTACAAAATTTACAGTCCCTTATGTTAATATAATCACTGTTATTTTAAGCAATTTCATATACTAACTAAGTGCTCTAGTTGTGACGGATCTATACGTGACCTTCTACTAACAGTCCTTTTGGTATTCTTTTGGGCCAGCAAAAATTACAAATTTTCTCCTAAAGAAGGAAACGTGATATGCTAATTAAGTTTGTTTGTTATATTCCTACGTCGTGAGTTAAAGGTTAGTGAATTGTGAGTGGATTAGAAGTGAAGAGATTAGTGAATCGGCAGTGATGGGAATAGGTAAACAGAACGTAAGAAAGTCAGAAGTTTAGCTAACAAGAGATGACAAGATAGTTACAAGGTGAATATTACCAGAACTGGTTTATAGTCCTTGTAAAATATTATAACCTTGTCCTTGTAAAAGGTTTAGGAGTGTTAAAGTTAAGTTGGATTGAGTAGAAGACTGCATAAATTCAGGTACTGTCTCCTTATATTAAGTTGATGTTTAGAGTGTTAAAGTAGTAGTGAGGACATTAAATACGTAAGCTCTGTGCGAAGTAATATTAAGGAGAAGAGCCGCATTACTGAACATATTCTCCCTAAACGCTAATCTCGTCTCTTCACTCTATTGCTTGGCTGAATTATCCTATTTAAAGTGTTATTTGTGTTTGAGTGGATTATAGAGATAAATAAAATAATTGGAATTGATCATGTCGAATGATCCTTTAATTCCTTCCATATCTTTAGCTGGGACTCAGGGTAGAAGGGATATGGGCTCGTTTCATAGTTTTAGTAAAAATTAAAATATTTCTTATTCTTAAGGTGATATTAAAAATGAATAACATAGCAACACATCAGAATTGAAATATTGAAAATCAGTTTATAAACTTTTGGTACAGAATGGGTAGCATTTATGTTATTTTTTTTTGTAAATATTTACCTATATATTTTTTCCCAATTTAATAATAATATTTTTCTTTTCTCTTCTAACTTTATCATATTTTTCTTAAAATGTACCAAACAAATTTAAAAACAACAAAATGAAATCCCCTATCTTCATTTTCTTTTTTTAAAAAGTTGTCGCAAGTAGTGGGATACCTTAATATCATTGTAATAATTTCACACACAAGATTCATAAAAATCAACTATTTCTTTATAGCATCAGTCTTTTCTCACCTATCATTCATTTCCGATGACAGGAAATCAATTCCCGAAATGGAACAGTCATTGATTCCCCAAAATTCTCCTGTTATTACCACTTTCGAATTGGAATGGCCGCCCCCAAAATCTCGCAATGTCTATCAATCTTGCTGAGTGTCAACCTGAAAGGTTTTATGCTTTAAGCGACTGCGCATCAGAAGAGAATGATTATTGATATTGCGAATATACTTTTATCTCAAATGTGATGTGTAAGCGTGCATCTATAAAAGAGTTTTATGTGCTTTTCTCTCATTTAATAGCACTACATAAAACTCGCACAGGGACCATTAACAATGACTTAGTGTAATGGAGTAGAATTGTATTTCTGTCATAGCAATGGATTTTTATATGTATTTCTTAATGTGAAGTTCCATTGAGCATTTCACGCAATGGTATTTTCAATTTCAAGCATACATTTATGGTGCACGTCTGATTATTGTCACATTGATTGTTCCAATAAAAATTCAAAAGTTTGGTTTTAAAGTATATTTTTGCAATAAATTGCATTGTTTCAAATATTCTGTCAAAGCTGTTATAAATATTGTACCAAAAATACTAAAATGGAATACTAATTTTATTAAATTCAAGTGAATTTTCTAAATATTTTATTCCATTCGCGAGTTCAGTTATATAAAGCAAACGATATATTTTAAAGCGAACTGTATTGAATTAAAAACATAAGCAGACGATAAATAAAAAAACTTGTCACGAACATGGCCAATAGTGTTCTATCAGCGTTCACCACAGAGTTCCTTCAGCCCAAGTGAACTAGTCGTTGAATATCTTGAAAATGGTGCAACACGAAGGCCTGATTGTATTTCAACTTGTACGAAAGGTGGTTTTTCCTTTTGACTAGATCGTTGACATCAACTTGAGGATGTTTCTAGGAATGGGCTAAAATGACGATCACATGATAAATGCAATCACGTTTCCTCCATTAAATTCGAAATTGACACAAGATTTATATTTGTTATTCTAATTGTAAGATTTAGATAAAATTTCAGATTTAATAATTGTGGGTATAGATGTTAAGGTATTCAGATTCTCGAAAAGTCTTTCAAAATTAAGATTAAAATTCTTATATTATACATATATTTTTAAAACAAATGCATTTTGTTTATCTACATGAGTCATCATTGTTGACAAATAAGTGAATTTATAAAAAGAAAGTTTCTGGAAAAATCAAAAGTTGACAGCAGTGAAGCGCATGAACTGATTGGCTGAAAACACGTGATGAGCTCTAATTATCATACCTTTTTTCACGTCAGAGAGGTTGGACATAATCACGCTTCGCTAGGAACAAAATTTTCTCATGCAACTCACACACTGTCAAATGCTTGACTCATACCTTCTCTTTCACCGACACTAGGTGGCACACTTCTGCGACACGTGGGGGCCGTTTATTGGATGGTAGAATAACAACTCATTTTTAAATTAGTGATCCTTTTACTTTGTCCTATACCTGTATTTGTTAACCCAATATATACAGAACATTTTCTGGTTTTTTTCCTAATCGTCTTGGAGCGCCGTAAAAAAATTTGCGGTCCCTTATTTTTCCATCCCTATACTATAAGATGCTGCTGAAAATATTATCCTGAAGTTAGAATACGATACAGATATTGCAGAAAATTTCTATCAAAAAGCGCATCATAGCGTTTTTATTTTTAAAAAAAATCATTATAAATGTTCGAAAGTCTCTCGGATCTATTTAATAACAACATTATGCAGTTGCTTCGAAAATCAATAACTGTCTTGGACATGAATTCACACACACACAGCTCCAACTATAGTCGCCAGTTAATCACTAGAGAATAATTAACGGTAGCAGAGTCAGAGCCAAACGCTTCAGGGATACATTATACAAATTCTCTGATTTCCAAAGTATTCTCCGAACAACTTTTATTCGGGGAGAAGCATTCATCAAAGTGATCGAATTTGCTTTAAAGTCTTCGAACAATTGGATTCTTATTTCTAAACATCTGAGCTTACTGTGTTTAAGCAAAGTTGGTCATTTATTTTGAAAGTAGGGTTAAGAATAGCGAAGGGGACATTGTATCGCCTGAGAATTAATTCAAGATTTGAGATAAATACCTTATTTTAATTTGAAACATAGAAATTCGCTTAATCTTATGGTACTCTCTCTCACTCTTTGTTTATTATTGTTGAGCATTTTATACGAATATTTTTCAATTCCAACTATTAGCTTGCACTCTCTCTATATTTATCTTGTTCAAATTTTCAATCGTTAATAAAAATCCATTTTAAAGCACTCAATTGAGCTGAAATTTAAAAACACGCTTATTTTAGATGACAATACAGCAATTTAATTATAATTAATAAAAATTAATTGATTAAAACCAATTATTCAAAGAATTACAAATACAGCCACGTTGGCATCATTTTTGGCGACTTAGCGACTATTTTGGAGTGTAAACACTTGAAAAGGTATTTTTCTCACATTTTTAAAGCGTTCATTTGAACTGAAATTTTCTATACTGCATTGTTTTGAGTAACAATACGATAATTATAATTAATTAAAATTATTGACTGAAAATAATTGCTTAAAGAATTACAGATACAGCCACGTTGGCTTAATTTTTAGACTTGGGACAAAACTTAAAAGATTTTTTCCCTCACGTTTCAAAGCATTCAGTTGAACTGAAATTTTATATACACGATTGGTTCGGATGACAATACAATACTTTAATGGTAATGAATAAAAATTAATTGCCACTTAATGTTGTGATTCTGTCATGTGTATATACATATTTATATTAATTGAAACTATTTAATAAAAAGTAACTAAAGTAATTTTTTTTTATCTAAGTAGGAATTGACTTAAAAATTTTTTTTATAATACCTGTTATATGTGATATCATCAATGTGCAGAATAAAATTCCTTTTAAAAAATAAGTAGGACATCTGATGAGAAATTCAATACAACTATTATTTTAAATTTTTAATTCATCAAATTCTTATTAGAAGACTCAAAATGATGGATTTCTTAATTTTTGTTTCATCGTAATGGGTTTATCTTTATGAAGAACCTTAATATGGCGTACAAAAGCTGGATTTTTTATTTCTTGTATTTAAAGTTTTTCTTCTAATTGTTACGATCGAGTTTTCTAATTGGTCAGGCTAAGCCCCGCCTACCCATAGATCTGAAATCTGCTTTTATTTTCGGTGCTTGCACTGATTTTGAATTTAATTTTAAAGCACTAATGGCCATTCTGTTATTTTCTAATTTATATTTTTATTATTCTATTAAAAGTATATTTTACTTTTTGAGTAATTTAATTCAACAAAGGGCAAGAGTCATAACTTGACAGTCACTCAAAATTCTAATGATTAGTGCCGATTTAAACTCATTTCGGACCCTGAGTGAAGAAGATCTATAGGCCGTCTTTGGATCGAAATTTATAACCAGAAAATCTGGTTAAGTCCAGCCTATCCGGGTCCTTCTGAGCCCAGGGACCTTGAGGCCCAATCGCTCAAGCGATAAACTGGTACTGCTGATGATGAGAGGTTAAGCTCGAAAGAGCTAGGCACTCTGGTCATCCCCCCCCCCCAACGACTAATATTGTGTACAATCACTTCTCAAATTGAGGAGGCAATTTTTTCTGCAATGAAAAATTGTGCACTAACAGGAAAAAAATATATCAAGTAAAAAAATATCTACAATCTTGAATATAAATGTATATTAGAATATAGCCCTTTTATAATTAATGATTTAAAAAAAGGAAGTATATTTTTAAGAAAATTTACTTAGAGATAAAATGGAAAAGAAAACGAGCTACAAAAATTGGAAATCATATTCAAATAAAAAGATATTCTATAAAAAGAAAATGGAAAACTTTTTTTTCTTTGCGTGATCTTTTGCTTTATTAGATTCTTCTAAAATATAGTTAGTATTAAATATACAAGAACTTTTATTTGTTAATAGACTAATTTCTTTCTTTCGAATTCCTCTTACAATTCAACTTTTAATTTTTCTTACATATTATGGAGTGTTTCTGTGTCACTTGCTGAAGATGAGCTCATAATCCGATGGTGCAAGGGGCAAAATGAATCATCTTCAGCTATTTATTAATCCTATTTATTTAATCCTATTCCGCTATTTATTTCCAGTAATTCAATCTTAAACATCGTTGTTTACTCGTATTTAAGATTTTTTTTTGTATACACTTTCTTTCGTCCTCTAAACATCAAAGATATCGGTAAAAGCATCAAAAATAGCTCACTATGACTCAAGTATGAAAATGGAGCCAAATTTATATGCAAAAAAAAAACAGAGCAATGGTCACTGAAAATTTGACACGGATGAAACAAATATACGTGGATGGCGTAAACAGAATGATATATTTTTTTCTAGTCCCAGCTCAACATTCTTTTTTATTCTCTTACATTTTTCTATAACACATTCTTTCAAAAAAATAACAATGTGCATAACAAATGCATTGCATGGCTTGGAAGACGACACCGTGTGAGAAAAGGGCGACACCGGCTCTAATTCTAAAAACAACTGTGACAATGAGAGGGACGAATCATTTTCGAAACGTGATACTGACGACTAAAGTAATTATAGGTTAGTGTATGTATTTGAAAGCTATTAATGTAGGTCAAATAAATAAACTAATCTTACACTATTAAAATTCGAAGGTAAACAAACGTATCTATCTATCTATGTATGTGCGTCTATCTTCTCACGAACAGCACCACGCAGAAAGTCGCGGAAGGTACCAAAAGATCGGTAATTTTCCGGGGAAGCCGTATTGCCCATTTATATTCCGATATTGTAATTAGTTAAAAAGATATTAATTAAAAACCTTAAAACGCCTAATTGTTTTACTCCTGCCGGTTGTTTACTTGGCGGAACTTCCCTTCCGTTTCGGCCGAGCGGTGATCCGACGTTTTCCACCATATTAAAATTGTCATCCAATTTTCGGTGTCGAAATTAGACAAAAAATAATTACAGAATCGGAAAGATCATTTATTTCGCCACGACACGGTAAAAATTTGTTTGTAAAATAACGATATTTTCTATTTTTTTCGAATTTTTTAAAATAGTGTTAAAACTGATGCGTTTTTATGAAAATTATTTCTAAATCGTTGGGTATGAATTACTTTTCGTGTTATTAAATCGATATTCTACACTAATTAACTTCAAGCCTTTCTCTTTTAGATCCATTCATTTAAAAAATAAAATTCCCCAAACTTTTTTTTTAAAGAATTTTTAAAAAGTAGTCTTAATTTTTACTTCACATTGAATAACTTCGTCATTTATGAAGATAATCTCACAAAATCTTTTTTCCTTGTGTACAGTAATATTATACGTAACATATACGAAGATTGAAAAAACTGCTTCAAAATTACGGATTTTAAAAAAAAATTGTGATTTTCGTAAACTTATATTTTTCTGAGAAATAAATTAAAAAGTAGTAATTTGTACATTTTTTATTTCAAAGTACGTTATTTTTGCAAATAGTTGGTGATGTTTGAGAGCATTAACGTAAAAATTATGCCCTTAAAATGAAGGTAATGATCTTTAAAATAATTTAAAATACGCGATTTTACATTTAGCCAAACATTGGCGTCGAAATTTAGCTTTGCGCCAAAGACAGTTGACCTGTTTCGCCTTCGACGGAATCTAACTCAAGGGTTACACTAAAAAAATTCTGCCTTAAACAGGGGGAAATCAGTAACTTTGGCGAGTAAAAAAAAAAAAAATTGCGAGTGAAAAAATTACTTTTTTGTCCTCCCATTCATTATTGTTGCCTATTTTCATTTTTCGCTACGGGTCCCCGTAGCACAGTCGGTAAGCGCGCTTCGCTTCATTTACACCGTAAAGCAGATCGTGTCTTTGCGAGTTCGAATCGGTGGGATCTCTTTTTTTTCATTTCTGCTAATTTTTCCCACGTAAATTAATTTTACTGATAAATACTTATTTTAACATGATCCTCTGTTATTTTAATGTACTTTTCATTTTTTTTGCCTTCAAAAAGGTTTTTTTCTGATTTTTAATCATTCAAAGTAATTTCTATCTTTTTCAACAATTCGATTTTGTTCATTCTCTCTTCTTCAATGATTGAATTCACTTGCTGCATCCCCACTGATCTGAAATTTACTTCATTTTCAGTGCTGCCATTATGTAAGCAAATGGTATGTCACAATTAATTGCTAAATGAGCATTTTTAATCAATTTTATTAAAATAATTAATAAGTTAGTTTTGTATAATATAATTTTTTTCGCAGATACGTGTTTAAATAATTTTAACACAGAGTGGAATGAAAAACTATAAAATTAAAATTTAAAAAATTAAATGTTTTTATCAAATAGTATTATTTTCTTTTTGAATGTTTTTTTCAGTGAATGTTAGCATATAACTAGGTTTCCCCCAAAAGTGGATTTTTAACACTTATATATGTTTAATCAAACATCCAAACGTTTCAACAGCTATATGTAGAATTTTTTATATTAGTATTTATTGATAATGGATTTAAATTAATATATTTTTTTAAAATTAAAATGCATTCAATGCATTTCTGAGATTCATTTAAAATATTTATCAGTATCGAAATTTTTGTTCTCTTTCATAAAACTTATAGTTTACTTTAAATTAATGCGTAATTGCATGAAACTTTTTTCCCCGTGTCGAATATTTCAAAAAATTCTCACAATTTTACTTCAAGAATTAAAATAGTTGTGAAATTTGGTTATTTGAAAAATTTATACTTTCTGTTCTTTTTTCAGCATACAACTATTTTTAAAAATGCTGCAGTTTCATTTCCGGGAAAAAACTATCTTTCTTTAAAGAATTTTATAGAAAAAAAACTTTTTTTTTTACAAAACAATGCTGTTTTGCATATTTTATGATTTTTTCTCATATGAATCAATATCGTTGCGTTTATATAAAAATGATTTTTAAAACTTTCAGGATCAGTGATTTAAAAAATAAAAAGCCGAAAACATTTTTGAACGAATTGTAATAAAACACTCAAAATACTTAAATCAATCATTTAATAATTTCTTCATTGAAAAAAAAATTGCATTAAATTTTTCCCCGTGTGTTGATTTCGCTTAAAAATTACGGATTTTTAAGATTTTTTTTGTGATTTTCGTAAAATAAAGTTTTTGCGAGAAATAGGCAAAATTAACACCTTTTTCATTGTTTTCAAAACATTCAATTATTTTCCTCAGCTCATCATCCTTCAATTGTTCATGGCGAACTTCTTTAGGTGAGCGTGTGGGAAAATCGACGAAAACAGCAAGAATGTGACAGTCTGCTTTCTCTTGTTCTGACGTGGGTCTAGACAATAAGTCCGCAATAAAGTTCGATCTTCCAGGAATATAGTCGATAGTTAGATTATAAGATTGGATCTGTAGTGCCCATCTTGCAAGTCTTCCGGTGGGAGATTTCAAAGATAATAACCATTTTAAAGGCTGGTGGTCAGAGGAAAGTCTAATAGGTTGTCCTTCAACGTAACCTCTAAATTTCTCAAGTGCCCACACAACTGCAAGAGCTTCTCTTTCTGTGGTAGAATAATTTCGCTCCGAGGACGAAAGTAGTCGGCTTGCGTATTCTATTGGGTGTTCCTCATCCTTTTCTCCTTGGAGTAAAACTGCTCCGAGGGCAACGCTACTGGCATCTGTTCGGATGACAAACGGCTTGGTACCGTCAGCTGGCTTAAGGACAGGAGGAGACGCTAGTTTTGATTTTAGCTCTCTCTCTCTGAAAGCTTCTTCTTGATCAGAGCCCCACTTCCACATTGCATTTTTCTTCGTTAAGTCTGTTAGCGGTTTTGCAATTTGAGAAAAGTTTGGAATGTATCGCCGATACCAGGAACAGGTTTGTACAAAGCTTTGCACTTGTTAAACAGAGGTTGGGACGTCATATCTGCGATAGCAGCTGTCTTTTGAGGATCAACTGAGATGCCTTCCTTAGTGATGTAATGTCCTAAGTATTTCACCCTTTTACAACAGAAGTTGCACTTCTCTCTATTTGCATTTAATTTAAATAATGAAAGACGTTTAAAAACTTGCTCTAGATCAGAAAGATGTTTCTGGAAGGTTGGAGACAATATTATGATGTCATCCAGATATGACAATGCTAGCACGTTGTTTAATCCTGAACGGAATTTGTCTATTAACCTTTGGAAGGTTGCAGGTGCATTTCGTAATCCAAATGGCATACGAGTGAACTTGTAAATACCAAAAGGGCATGTGAAAGCAGTTTTGTCTTGATCCTCTGCCACAACTTTTACTTGGTGGTATCCTGAACGCAAGTCAATAGTCGACATATAAGGTGTTGGCTTAGCTTCGTTAAGCCAGTCATCCATCCGAGGCAAAGGATAACTATCTGGGACGGTTTGAGCGTTCAGCTTCCTGTAGTCTATGCAGAGACGCACGCTGTCATTTGGTTTTGGAATCAAAACAACGGGAGAGGCGTACGGAGATTCACATTCAACTACGATGCCTTGTTGCAGCAGAGAATCTAACTCTTTCTTCAACAACTCCTTCCTGGCTGGATTCATCCGGTAGGGAGGCACTGAAATTGGTGGGTTGTTTTCAGTGTTGATGCTATGTTCGATAAATGGAGTAGCTTCTCCCCTACTTCGAAGATAGAGTGGTGATTTTTAAGCAAGCTATCTAGTTCCGTACGCTGAGAACCAGGGAGTTCTTGTCCTTCATCTTCCCTTAATTGACAGTTATTTATCGCCACAGGAAGTACATTAACAGATGTACTCTGATAAGGCGTTACGAAATTGTACGATTTTCGGGAATCGTCACAAAAAGTCCAACAGTTCTTTCTGAAATTTAGAACTATTCCAGCATTTTCGAGAAAGTCAACTCCAAGTAGAGTGGAGTTGTTTTTGGCATCAGGCAAAATAATAAAGTGGGTTTTAAACTTTCTGCCTTCCAGAAGGACGTTTTGAAATGTACGTAGAACTTCTTTCTGGGTAACGATTCCATCAGCAAAGGATAGGGATATGACTGTCTTCTCAAAAGCAGCTCCTTGTTGCAGAAGGATACTGTAAAGAGTTTCCCCTGCAATCGAATGACTTGCACCACTGTCCGCAAATGCAGTTCCTGAGACTCCATTTATGCTGATCCTGAGTACAGCATTTCTGTTGGAAGGAGAGAGACTGTAAACTCGCAAAATTCCAAAGTGAGCTGGATCACCCTTTGAAGGATTGCAGTCAGGACATTTTGACTTGATGTAACCGGGCTTTCTACATCCATAGCAGGACAAAGGAGTTCGGCTTTCAAATTGCGAATGCCCTCCAAATGGTTTTCTTGGTGCTTCCTTTGCCTTATCCCTCGTTCTTATACTGCTTTGTTTATTTGTTTTTGAGGGGAAAGAAGTTCTTCTTACGTCTGGTAAAACTTTATGTTTCGACGTCTTACCTCGAGCAATTTCATAATCGTCTAATTTTTGTACTAGCTCAGATGAGCTTTTAATATCTCCCCAGATATCCACGAAGTGTTCCTTAACGTCCCTCGAAACTCTTCTCTTAAGCTGATCGGTAAGAACCAAATCCTTAAGGGAGTTAAAGTCTTTCACTTCTAGGCTATGTAGCCATTCTTCTAAGAAATTGTTTAGCTCATACGCGAAGTCCTTCCACAGAGCTTCGGGTTGTTTTTGATGAGTACTGAACTTAATTCGAAACGATTCAGCACTTAACTTGAATCTTTGGAGCAGCACTTGCTTAATGTGCTGGTAATTTCTTAATTTCTCTTTAGGTTCCCGCAAGATAATATTGGAAATATCAATAGGTAACACTGGTAGAAGGTGTGTTATATAATCGACTTCTCCTATGTTAACTTGCTCACACTGTCTTTCAAATATTTTTAGATAGGTGGAAATGTCTGAAGTTTCCACAAATCTGGGTATGAGGTGCTGGATATTTATTTTCTCTGCAGCAGCACTAGGGTTAGTTGAAGAAGTAGCAGTCATGCTTAACTTCATGCGTTCTAGTTCTAAATTCAGTTCGTCTTGTTTTCGTTTGTATTCATTTTCCTCCTTCACCTCACGCTCTGCCTGAACCCTCGTGTTAATAATGGTTTCTAGAAGAGTTTTAGTAAACTGTTCATCGTAGTCTTTCGAAGTAATGATTAAATTTTTAAAATCTATTATTTTCCTTATTTCTCCTACTTCGAGGCCCAATTCTGTAGCTAGTGTTTTTAAGTCCTCTTTGCGCGCTTTAGCAAGATACGCCATTGTTTTTAACTTGAGGGAAACAAAAGGGTCAATTATAAAATCCGACAGCCACAAATTAAATGCAGTTAATTTAGTTTTAAAATAGTTAACCTTGATAATTGAGCATCAACTAATCACTAAAATAATAAGAATTGGATATTTGAACACAATACTATTAAAAAATATATATTACAGATGTTTGACAGGATACAAAATAATCTAAACTTCGAAAACAAAATGAAAATTCAGATAAACAGAAATTCTGATGCACTTAACCAAAACAACATATAAACTATTCCTTTGAAGGTATAAAAATACTGTTTTGTAGATATTTGACTGAATGCAAAAATTTAGCTTTGAAAGTAAAAATAATTCACATATAAAAGAAATTCTGATGAAATTCAAAGTCAAAACAAAACCTATGCATGAATCTTTTGAATAAAAAATAAAAATACTTTTCAACTATTCTTTTGTTAACAAAAAAAGAAAATAATTTCTTTCATTTAATTCCTATATATTTTATATATGATCAAAATTCTTCAGTATAGTTGAAAATAAAACACAATTTCATAACACTAAAATTCAATAAAAAAAACACATGCAATTATAATACTAAATAGGAAATATCAATTTCCGGGACACTCTGGCGTCATAAGTAACTTAAAGAGTCAACAAAAAAAAAGTGAAAAATATCGAGGATAAACAAATTTTACAAAACGAACAGCGGATGCTGAATTCCGAGTTTCCAAGTAAAATGAACAAGAGAAAAAAAAAAGAATGTCTGATTTTCACCAGGCAAGGGGTGAGAGACAGAAAATCGGGTGGGGGACCCTTAGTAACAAAACGTCTTGTTCGTGAACGAAAAGCAGTGAAAGCTCAAGGTCAGAAGTGGGGGTAAGAAGTTCCCCAAACAAGTACACTAATAGTCATAAATCACAGGAAATGAACAAAAGTAAAAGAATTTCCTTACTAGGGAAAAGAATTACTCAAATGAAATATGACTAATAAATCATGCTTATTATATATTTATACCATAAAATATAAAAACACAAGTAAAATTTAATAAAAGATCAAAATGAATCAGAAACAAAACAAAAGAAAAGAAAACTTAGCTGATGCTCCGTGAAGACGAATGCAATCCAAAGTTTCTAATTTCCCGGTAGGAAATATAAATTTTCTAGTAAATCCGAAAATTTCTTCGTAGCCGGTAGCTACAATTTCTGAAATTACTTTTTCCAAACTTTTTCATGAACTAGCAGTTCAGAATATTGAAGATAACTTTCTTAGACTAGCAGTCATATTAAAATTAAATAATTATTCGGGCCGTAAGTTGGGCGACATTTTTATAACCGATACTCAAGAATAACTCCGGCGGCTAGCTCAAATAATTTTAATTGGTGGTACATTCTAATTGAGCACGGTTACAATTACATAAAAACAGGAAAATACTATAAAAATACAAAGGGGTTTGCGCGGGAGGACATTGGCACATCCTTTCTTCCCCGAGGTGGCAGGCTGACTGGTTAAGTGTTCACATGGCCAGTAGAGGGCGCTCTATTACCATTCGTTACAAACATTATTTTTGTAACCTTTTTTCTTCAAAAATTACTATTGTTTCCAATCAATATGTGAAAACTTGGAATTTTCAATTAAAAATTGAGCCATAAAAAATAATGAAAACTTTTAAAGACATTCTAAAGGCTTTGCGCATGCGCGAGAATCATTATTATTATTTTTTTCCCCTCTGTTTAACGCTCAGTGGCCAAGGTCAAACTTGATGTTGCAATATTTTTTCCGTTATTCATTACTAGATTAATTATGTAATGACAACACTGTATAATCTGTTTTTTTCTGGATAAAACGATAGATTATAGTTTTCTGGACTATACTTTAGCTACCAGTATATAACGATTCATTGGCAAATGAAAATACCACACATACACACAAACCCTTTGTATTATTTTAAGCTCTAAGAAAATAATTATTGTTAAAATAATGAATATGCTTTGTTTTTCGTAATATATTATATCAGAACGTTTTCTTTGTTGCTTTAAATATACATTTTTTTAAGTAAAAAAGAATTGTTTTCTGTAAATCATTAATCGAAATTTTTCAATCGTTATGTATAAGGATTTCTTATAACTATGATAAGTAAACCATCTGAACTAAAAGGATTCATACTTTGCTCTTTTAATATCAGTGATTGAATAAATTAAATACCAAACATCATTTATTTGTCACGATTCGGATTTTTTTTTTTTTTTTCAAAATAATAATAATTTGCCTATTTTATGATTTCTTCTAAAATGAATAAATATCGATGCATTTAAATGAAAATGATTTTTAAAAAAGTCATTGATCATTTAGAATCAATGATTAAAAAAATAAAATGCCAAAAACTATATTTCTTTAAAGAATTTTATAGGAAAAAAACAACTTTTTTTTTTTTACAAAACAATGATGTTTTGCATATTTTATGATTTTTTCTCATATGAATCAATATCGTTGAAGTGAGTGGGTGATTTTAAAATTCACCCAGTTTGCCTATTCGAGAATTTTTGGTGACGGACCTGGAAATTTTTAACCATTCTCAAGTGACGAGGACGACACCTGAGCTTTCACCCATCTTTAATAATTACCACACCACGCCAACGCAAGAACAAATTTCGAAAAAGGGAGTTTTTATGACATAGTTAAAGAAATCACTCACATCGCGCGCATACACACACACACAAGTGCTATCGGCCTGAGGGAAACACGAAATTTCCATGAGGGTGAAGTTATTCACTCGGTAAAAGCCCGTGCAACGCCGGGCTAAGCGGAGAGGAAAGAAACAAAGAAATCAAAGTAATTTCGGAAAATTATATTGGAAGTGCTGAATTTGTGAAGTTGAGTGAATATTAACGTCCCACTGTTCAGCAACACGAGGCCTTTTAGGGACGGTCCACGTAATTTTGATCCATGGTCAAGTGACGCGGACGACACCTGAGCTGGCACCCCCCTCTCCTAACTACCACACCACACCAACGGGAGGACGTTTGAGCTCTCGATTTATTTTACGTGCATCCCTCCCCTACACGGTGGGTCTTCAGTGGTACTAGGATCGAGAATTTGTGAAGAGAAGGGAAAATTTTAAGCAACAAAGCCATGACACGCACTCACGGGTCATGCACTCACATCGTACGCGTCAAACCCCACAAAAGTGTTGGCGTTAGAATAAAAGGAGGAAATTAACATGGGGATTAAGTTATACCCTTGGTATAAGCCCGTGCAACGCCGGGCCATGAAAGCTAGTTTATTATTATTTCTCATTAAAAAAAATTTTAAAAATTCTTAAATATTGGATATTGATGAACCTGAAGTGGCGCGCTTATCCTGGATCCGAAACCGAGTAACTTAACCACTACACCAAAATGGTCACCATGCTGCGGAGGTTGTTACTAGCTATAGATTATATCGCTACAAACCTTTTACGCGATTTTTATTTCAAAAACGAGTATAGAATTAGAGATGCGGCTTAGAATTGATGAAAACCTTTTTTCACAAAAACATTTTGAGAATTTGGAGTGCGGCTTGGAATCGATGGCGATTTAGATTCGAGTAAATACAATAACATGTTTTTGGAGTTAACTGAAACAAGTAGCCATTTAAATAATTATTGTTATCCATGTACAGAAAAAAGCAAGATGTGAATATTTTAAATATTTTTATTGCAAATACACCTGGTGACAAAATACACCTGGCGTAATAAAAAATAAAATACACATTTACACTCATGTCCATAAATTATGGATAATTCAGAATCACACAGAAATTGAACTCTAAAATAAAAATTTCACCTGTAGAATTATCACACACATCTTGAAGAAGAATATGCAATTACAGGAAATCACCGGATGGCGCGGATAGTACGTCACAATGAAGACAGTGTAAGAGAGGGGTATATAAGGAATGGTGGCAAAAAAGTTAAATTGTTCACAAGCGCTTTAAAAGCCTTTCAGTGCAATAACCGCATAGTTATGGCACAAAGGAAGCATTTGGATGATTTTTTACGTGGTAGAATTATCGCACGACTGGAATGTGGACGTACCCAGCTGAAAGAATCCGAGGAACTTGGAATCGCCCAGAGTGTCATCTCCAGGCTTTGGCAACGATTCCAAGATGATGGTAATGTGAGTAGATGTTACAGCACAGGTCACCTAAAAGTTACAACGCCGAATGAAGACCGGGATTTGGCAGTTACTGCCAAAAGAAACAGACGGAGCACAGCATCAGACCTATCTCGTCTGCTCTCTTCATCTACCGGTACGACAGTTTTAAGGCAGACCGTGTACAGACGCTTAGGGCACATTGGTCTATATGCTCATAGGCCTGTCAGATGTGTTCCCCTTACCGCAACTCACTGTCGCCTGCGATTAACCTGGAGTAGAGAGAATGCATTGTGGACACCTCAACAGTGGTCTTATGTGGTTTTTTTCCGTCGAGTCCAGGTTTAGTTTTCAGTCTGATACTCGCCGGACTTTCATATGGAGAGCGCCAGGTACCCGTTACCACCAAGAGAACACCATTGAACGACACCGTTACGGTGGTGCAGGATGGCTAGTTTGGGGAGGAATTATTCTGGGTTCCAGAACTGACCTGCATGTTCAGAGTGTAACGATGACAGGCCACATCTATCGGGAGGTCATTCTGGAACAATATGTACGTTTGTTTCGGGGCACCATGGGGGCTGAATTTCTGTTTATGGATGACAACGCCCGTCCTCACCGAGCAAACATTGTAGACAAATACCTTCAATCGGAGGATATCACCCGTATGAATTGACCAGCATACTCACCGGACTTGCATGTGTGGGATATGCTTGGCCGACGAATTGCATCCCGTCAACCCCCTCCCACCTGTCTACCGGAACTTCAGCGGGCATTGCTTGATGAGTGGTGTAATATTCCCCAAGATCAGATTGATAATTTGATACTCAGCATGCGTAGGCGTTGTAAGGCCTGTATTGCATCGTCCGGGAGACATACTCCGTATTAACCATCATACTAGCCATGTTATACTGTTTTTTGTAAATAGGTTCTATTTTGAAATTTGCTCCAGGGAGTAAAAATCGCAATTTTAATTTATTATGTCAAACATATAGCATCTTTTTTGCTCTTTACCTTTTGTTTAATAAATAGACTTTACAAATAAGTCAAATTTGTTTTGCTTCTGTCTCTTTCTTTGCCTGAACTTCATTATCCTTAATTTATGGACATGAGTGTACATTGATATAATACACTTATAAATGTATCAGTACTGCACAATTTGTGTGTATATATTTGATAATTAATTTAACAAGACTAAGTTGGGAACAAGTTTATTAATTACTGGTGATCCCATGGATTTGTCTATATATATATAAAATTATATACAAAATTTAACACTTATTTTTGTAATTTGTATAGTTTACAGTCACTTAACTGCCGATTAAAAGTTACATGATTCGTTCCCCAATGACACCGTTTACCATGTAGACGCACGTATGTGGTGAATTGGGGGAAGGGGAGAAATAAATAAGCAATTTCTCTGAAATAAGTAATTCTTCATAAACGCTGTCAACATCATTACATTGCATTCCAAAACCTTCGGAATAATTTTACGAATAGCAATGCTCAGAAAAGATCTTAATTCGAAAAAACGTATATATACTTTCGGGGGAAATTAACGCATTGGCTGAGTATATACTCCTTTGGCATTTAAGAGGTTAAAGTCGTATTGTGCAGCTTTAACGTCAAAATATAATGTAATTGATTTCAGTCATTGTTATTGTATGGGGGGCGATGAAAATTATCATTGAATATTGGGTCGCAAACATTGAAAGTGAGAAGCACTGCTTTAGTTACAAGAATAGAAGAACAATACTTTTTTTAACATTTATATTGTGGCGCTTACTCTCGATTCAAAGAGTATGGTTGTTTTACAAAACTGTGAAAATACCATTTATAAATGCAATACTAATAATAAATTGTAGTAACATTTGTGATTGGAACGTAAAAATAAAGAATGCCAAATTTAAAAAAGGCTGTAAAAATACTGTAAATAGGTATTTTTCATTAGCATCAGCGCCTAACAAATCATCGAGAGAAGCATTTATGCCTTTAAGGAAGTACAGACTGAAATGAGATCTTCTATGGAGAAAGAAATGCTTAGTAGTTTGATGTTGCTATGTACTCAAAATAATTTTACAATGGATATCAATTACAATGATGTCATAAACGATTTTGCAATGATTAAAACTCGGAGAAACCCTTTGTTGTACAAGTGCAATGGCAGTGACTAAACAAAGAATAAGAATTTCTAAAATTAAAATGTAGTAAAACAATAAGCGAGAAGAAAAGATGAGAATAAACAAGTTGAAAATATTTCATACAATAACGTGTTCTCTATTACGTAATCGTTTACGTAACTGTAAACGATTTCATTTATTAACTGTACTAATCTCCAAAAGGAGGTGCGTGATGCCGTAAGGTTAGAAATGAACAAGAGTGGCAAAAACATGCCACTATCCTTTCTTTAAGGCTGCCGGTTGCCAGTCAAAGACACGGCAGGTCTATAGGTGGTGGGTAATGGAAATACTCTCCAAAGAGCAAAAACAAATAAAAGATTCTGTGTAAAGGGAAAAACCCTCCCGAACCAAAACCGGCAAGGTAAAAACTGAAGAAGGGGGAGATGCTCTGGAAATTGTGGGGGACGGGGCGTAACAAGTTAAAGTGTCTAGGGCGCCGGTGAGATTAAAAACGGCCCTGTTTATCAAGAGTTTAAAAGGAATTGATAACTTTCTATAAATCAATATTCTGAACGTAAATATTTTTGTCATTCATTTTGATCTACTTGGAAAGCAAAACAAGACTTTGAAAAATTATATATAATACAGTATTTTTAGATTTAAATAAAATAAATTATACCCGCTATTATTATTACTATTATTTCGACATTTTATTAAGTATTAAACATATGACCTACATTTATTTTGGGAACAAACTATTAAAAATATAATACAAAGCCCTTTCCAAAAAGAACAATGTGTTTTAATACGTACGAAAAAACAAGAACTAGTATGAACTTTTTAAAATTTTAAATCAAATAATGAGGGGAAATGATATTGCAAAAAATGTCCGTAGTATAAAAACGTAGACGAAACCTACAATATTTTCAAATGAAATTTAGATTTATCGGAAAAAATCAGTCTTTAAAAAAAGCTGAGTTGAAAGAGATATTTTCTCGATTTGTATTAGGTTAATGTTTTAACAAATGATACATGTTTCAGAAAATGAGAGGAAAAAACTCTGTATAAAAGAGGTCAAGTGAAAAGAAGCATAAAAAAAAGAAAGAAAACCGAAATATCTAAAAGAATGTAAGAAACTTCTTTCCAAAACACTATCATTAAGTACTTTGAGGTCCATTACCTTCTGTATATGCCCCCCCCCCCATAAATAAACTCTAGATACCTCAGATCCAGATCATTTTCTCGAAAGTTTACATCGAACTTTAGCAAAGTTAGTAGCAACTGCAATTAAGAACAAATAAAAAAAAAGATTACAAAAATAAATACCCCTTACTTAAAAGAATCGAATAGAAGAAATAGCATTTTTTTTTTTCCTCTTGTAAGTTAAAATTTTTTCACAAATTCCTCATTTACGTTTATAAAAATGTGAGAAAAAATCGTTTGCTCAGCTTTTCAATCAAAACACTTCACTTCGTGAACATTACTCTTAAATTACAATCATGGTCTTGAAAAGGTTTTTTTTATTCATAGATTTAAATTTAAACTATTTTTTTTTCTCCTTTCTTACTCTTTTAAAAAGAAAATAAAGCACACTTGTTTTTTTTTCGCAAATAAACAAAAGGAAGATTAGTTTAGGAGTAGTCTGTTCTGTGTATATTGAAAATATAGTACAAATGTTCTAGAACTTATTGAAAACATTTCAACTTTCTTGGAAAAATTCTATTTTAGCCCACCTTACGTTTTTCTTTTTCCGCCGAGCTATCTGCCCTTCTTTTTTCAATTCCTACTATTAGATCAGTCTCTCTCTATATATTTATCTTGTTAAAATTTTCAATCATTAATAAAATGCATTTTAAAGCACTCAGTTGAGCTGAAATTTTATTTACACACTTACTTTGGATGACAGTAAATTTAATTTTTAATTAATAAAAATTAATTGATCGAAACTAATTATTGAAAGAATCACAAATACCGCCACGTCAGCATCATTTTTGGTGACTTAGCGACCATTTTGGTGTGTCAAAACTTGAAAAGGTATTTCTCTCACATTTTAAAGCACTCATTTGAGCTGAAATTTTCTATACACTATTTTTGGGGGTAACAATACGATCATTTAATTATAATTAATTAAAATTATTGACTGAAATTAATTATTTAAAGAATTACAGATACAGCCACATTGGCTTCATTTCTAGCGACTTGGGTCAAAACTTTAAAAGATTTTTTTTCCTCACGTTTTCAAAGCTGAACAGTAGAACTGAAATTTTACATACACGATTGTTTTGAATGACAATGCGATACTTTAATCATAATTAATAAAAATTAATTGCCACTTAATGTTGGGATTCTGACATATGTACATACATATTTATATTAATGTAACTATTTCATAAAAAATATGACTAATATAAATTTTTTTTTTTTTTTTGTTGATCTAAGTAGGAATTAAGTTAAAAAAAATTTTCATATTACTCGTTTAGCTTTAAAACCAAAGATCATTATTAGTGATCGTTAGCTGGATTGGTAATTACCACTCCTGCGTTTGCGGATTGGTAATTATCTGTAACCTTACTAACTATGTAACGGGAGTAATTGAGCCATTTACATCTTTTTCACGCTTCACTACTGATTAATAACTATTTGCGAGTTCAGTTGTTGTTTAGAATGAGTCGAGTGCAAGACTCAACAGGTTTCTTTTTATTTCATTCTTTCGATGCAAAGAGGACAAAAGGAAACAATATTGCAAATATTGCACGATGCGTGCAAAAAAGCATAAATGCATTGCATGCTATGAATAGAGATGCCTTTCGAAAGTAAGAAAGAATCCGTATGTATAATAGCATAAAGAAAAATACGCGGGGTTCGTCAACAGTCATTTAAGTAATTTAAGAGCTTAATTTCATAGGAATTTGTTCTTATTCTTAAAATTTACAATTTTTCCTCTTTAGAATGTACTTAATTACCTATTCTTCAGAAGTTAAATATTTCATGGAATTGTTCTTCAAGTCATAAAATTTTCCATGTTTGCTACTTCGGATAAAACGCCCTGTTTTTAACACGCTTTTATAAGCTTCACTTGTATGTAACAGAATCTTTGAACTCTATATTCTTACCCACTTTAAAAGGTCAGATTAATTTGAAATTTTGCACACTTGTCGAGGACCGATGACAATACAATAATTTCATAATTTTTTTCCAATGCCCTGATCAGGATCATCAGGAATAACGATTTTCAGATTTGGTGGCTAATGCAATATACCATTTCCATTAACTGTATATAGATAGAGGTTTACCCCTCCACATTAACAGTAAGGCCTTGCAGCTCAAAATCTGAATCAGTTGTGGAGCCGTTGTTTATACTTGCAAAGTTGATATCTCTGATAAGAAAAGCTAGACCACCTCCACCCTTGCCTTGCCTATCCGTTCTAACAATATTATAGCCTTTTGCCTTGATTTTATGAGATTCCTTTAACTTTGTTTTTTGGAGGGCAATAATTTGAGCTTTTTGCTCTCCAGTTATCTCCAATATCTGATCTAGTTTAATTTTCGCCGCACAGGTTGAAATTCCATTTATATTACACTGAATTATCCTAAGCGGGTGATCCTTGGGAGACTGTAATTTATTTTTCGAGCGAGACGCTCTTCCTAAACCTCGAACGCGTCCCTTTTGAACCTGCGCGACGGACGATGCAGTATAAGCTGTAGTAGATGACATAACTCATAGACAGGTGGAAAAAGACAGCCTCTGTTAGTCAAAAGATCTAAGTACCAGAGGTAGAGGACTAACTTAGCTCATTTGCCTGTAGGTATTTAGGTGGGTAAAGTGGAATGCCCACGATACTTCCAGCAATTTGCTCTGGAAATTATAAATTGCATTCCAGAAGGCACTACGCTTGTATATATTGATGGTAGCAAAGACGAGTATTCTCACTTTGGTAGTGGAGTACTTATCAAAAACACCAATGGGATTGTTAAATTAAAGAAAAAAAATCCTGATTTTAGCTCAGTTTTTAAAAGTGAACTCGTCGCTATCGTTGAGGGACTAAATTATAATCCGTCTTCCTTAGACCCTAAGTCCATCTGGATTCTGTCTGATAGTCGAAGTGCCATACAACATTTGTCAAACTGGAGTAGCGTTGGTGATAAAACTGGAACTTCTATTCTTAATAAATTAAAACAAGTCTTATCATCTTGTGATATGCACTTTCAGTGGATCTCCTCGCATGTAGATATTAGGGGTAATGAGGAGGTGTATGCCTTGGCGAAGGAGGGTGCTAGAGAAGCTCTGGCTACATCTAATTGCCTCACCTGTCTTGAGCTGTACTCTGCGAGAAAACATATTGATAAAAAGACTTGACTCGCCCTCCCTGGTTCATATTTGGTATCGAGCTGACTCCCTTGGAGGATCCCTTTCTATGAATTGCGACGGACGCACCCAGATGGAAAGTTTCAGATTTCTCAGTGGGCATTTAAGAAGCCTTGCTTTCCAGGGTGGCCATAAAACTCATCCGATTTCTCCAGAATGTAACATCGAGCAGGCTTCTTCGACTCATATTCTTGGATGCCTGGGTTTGTCCTACGACGACTTCCTAGATCTTCCTACGCTAGTTTATGACTTTTTGAGGGTGAATAAACTCATTGATCTCGTTTAACAGAAGTTTCAGAAGGAGATAAGTAACAACAGCAACCATTTCCAGATTTGGCGACTAATTCCAAATACTATTTCCATATTTGGTGACTAATTCTGAATACTATTTCCATTTTGGCGACTAATTTCATATACCATTTCCAGATTTGGTGACTAATTCCAGATCCCATTTCCAGATTTGGAGACTAAAAGATTAAATTAGAACCCTAAAAGCGAGAAAATAGGCATCGGCAATTTCTTCCTGTAATAAAAACAATTGTCTAGTTTTTCTGAAAATAGAAATAAAAAAGACACATGTATGTAAAAAATATTAATTTATGTCCTAATTGCTAGACTCGGACATGAAGTCGGTTTTTTTTTTAAATCCTCTCTTCGGACCTGTGGAAGCAAACACACATCATTCATTACTTCATTTTATCAAAACAGCTGAGAATTGATTCAGAGATCACCGGATTAACACTAGAACGTCCGGGATTTCAATTACCCTTAGATGTCCACCGGTGTCATTTCGACACCACGATATAATTATACATAAAATAATTGTTTTAACTAAATGATTGCCGGACTACTGTTCACTGGGATTCAGTTTTAAGACATTTTAATATTATTTTACGTAATTACCATATATTATGACCTTTTCTATCAGAAAATACTGACATTGACATTATGTTTCGCGAAGCTTGTTAGACCACTGCTATGTCGCAAGATATTTCGAGTCGTAAATATGCCAGAAACATTACTATTATACGGTACGCAATCTATGCCATCCCTTGCGACAGGAAATTCTGGAATATTAGCAATTTCATTTACACCTTCTTTAGATTCTTCGCGATTACTTTCACTCAATCTTATGTCTTCATCGGAATCTAAATTAGTACAAGACAGCTAACAACCATCCGATTAATTCTCAGAAAGCTGTCGCAACAAATTAGATATTTCATCAGAGCTTAGATCTTTCTTACTAGTCATCGTTTCAGGGTGTCTGCTCTGCCTTAAGTTCGAAAATCAGATGAATTTTTTTTTTTATGAGCAGATAAGCAAATATGCTATGTAACGAAACATTTAGCAACAGCAACTTTAGTACATTTGATTAATTTCCAAAGTGAACCCAATAACACTGAATTCAAGGTCAGATAAATATGCGACTTCGGGAATTTTTTGTTTTCCAATGGTATCTAACTTAGGGAACTATATTTTGTTGAACGACAGCTATTTATGATGATAAATTGCCTTTGAATCGAAACGACACCAGCGGACGTTCTAGGTATATTTAGCTGTAAAATCTCAAGAAACCTAGAACCACAAAACTTTTTCTGTGTAATCACCAGAGAAAATTATTTTAAAATCACGAAATTTTTTTAAATTCCCTGCAAAGATGCGGAAAGGAGAACAAAGAACAGGCTCCAGTGTCCAATTGACACAGACGGACGTTCTAGTGTTAATGTAAGTATCAGAGAGAATATTGAACTCTTTTCAGTGAAAAATAGCATTGACTTAACACCTTCTTTCGTATGAAATATTTTAAACTTAGCTCTTCCAGATTTCCTTCAGTTGGCTGATTCTACATTTTTCAAACCAGGCCGTATCAACGCATCGATAGGATGCCAATGGGTATACCAGAACTTAAAAAATGACGCATTAAAGATTAATTTATCAATGAATAAATGATAGTTTAAAAAACTAAAAATACACGATTTTATAGTAGATCGAACTAAAAAATGAAAAATAAATTATAGTTTAGAAAAACGAAAAACCACGCTTTTGTGGTTGATCGAACTAAACAGTAAAAAAAATAATTCTTAATATAAGAATAAAATGATTAACGAGAATATTAATGTCATTGTGGTAAAAGCGTGGGGTGCTTTATACTACATTTTTACACTAACTCAGCATTCGAAATAGAACGTAAAAAAAAAAACATGAAAAAAAAAAAAAAAAAAAAAAAAAAAAAAGCAAATATTCGAAAAAAAAAAAAACTAAGAAAACTATGAAAAAGCAAAAAAAAAAAAAAAAAATGAAAAGACAAACAAAAAAAAAAAAACAAGAAAAAAAAAAAAAAAAAAAAAAAAAAAAAAAAAAAA
Organism: Trichonephila clavata; assembly: GCA_019973975.1. NCBI lineage: Eukaryota > Metazoa > Arthropoda > Arachnida > Araneae > Nephilidae > Trichonephila > Trichonephila clavata. The sequence continues at coordinate 128,999 of BMAO01000683.1, read as the reverse complement.
AAAAAAAAAAAAAAAAAAAAAAAAAAAAAAAAAAAAAAAAAAAAAAAAAAAAAAAAAAAAAAAAAAAAAAAAAAAAAAAAAAAAAAGGAGTGAAAACTTTAAGAGTGCTAAAATTTATTAAAATAAAAAAAAACTCAGCAATTCAGAAATAAGAAACTTAAGTGATAAGTGAAAGGGGAAACCACTTATGTAAACAATGGGTTTCGGAGGATCATAATGAACAGCCTGCTGGATCTCCACATCCTCCCATGTCTAACGCCCGACAGGACATATATAATGTGATGTTGCTCCTGCAAAACCGTAGAGCAATATCATAGACCATTAGTCAGGAAATGGGCATATTTGCAGCATGCCCAATATCCGCTCGTACGGTGAGACGATGTATGCAGCAACGTGGTCTGTCAGCACGACGACCATTACTGCGGCTTCCCTTGACAATGCAGCATAGCAAGGTATGGCGACTCTGGTGCGCAGAATGAAAAAGTTGAGTATAGGAGTGGCACAACGAGTCTTGGTTCTGCGTGCAGTATTCTAATGGCCATGTCTGGAGGCTGCTCTTCACCTGCTTGCATTCAATGTCAACATAGAAATCCTACATCTAATGTAATGGCTTGGGCAGCCATTGGGTAGATGACAAGCTCATCTCTAGTTCGGATCAACGGTAATATGAACGAGGATTGGTACAATACTATCGTCTTACGTCCAGTGTGGCTGTGGGCTATCATCGAGGCCTGCTTAGCACCATCTTTCAACAAGATAATACAAGATCACATGTTGCACGCCATGTTCTGACCTTCCGTGATATACAGGGTATTCGATTGTTACTTTGACCTGCATGGTTTCCGAATCTGTCATTGAAAAAATCTGATGACGGGTTGCTGAAAGTCCGGACCACCACTCCTCTCCAGCTAATACGGTTGATGAAGTGTAGTATAGACATGAAGCAGCATGGAATGATTTCCCCATTTCTGTCATCCTAGTACAGTTCACCTCCACAAGGTAAGGGCCATTTCAGCTGCCAGGGTGGCAGCTGTTTTTACTCATTTCATACCCCTGTAAGCCCCCACACTGCTTGTATATTTAATCATTTTATCTTTATATGCCATACTGCTTAAGTACAATAAATATATATATTTTTTTTATTTACTTTCCATCATGGCGCTGTAATTTTAATGACAATAATTTTTAATGTGTTTTAAAACTGAAAAAATCTCTCTTGGTGCACTTAATATCGATTCTGTAAAAATATTTTCAAAAGTATCTGCATTAGAGAAAATCTAGGTCATTTCTCTTGCAACTCGATAGTAGTCAAGGTAACGGACTTGTGCCTGGCATATGAGTTCAAATGTAGTACCGCCGAAGATCCACCATTCAGGGAGAAGTTGCAAGTTAAATCTATCGAAACTTGAACGTCCTCCCGTTGGTTTGGTGTGGATGTTAGCAGAGGGGCAGGGGGGTTGCCAGCTCCGGTGTCGTCCTCGTCACTTGACCGTGATACAAAATTACGAGGTCCGTCGCCAAAAGCCCTCGAATATAGCTGAATAGTGCGACGTTAATATTCACTCACTCACTTTGCAACTCAATAAATTTCTAGTGTTTTTTTTTTTTTTTTTGTTTTTTTTTCTTCATATATCTCAGCTCTTAGGGATAGTTCTGCTCTTCTCCCATCATGTATAATGTAAAATGAATTCACTATGAAATTTTCCGTTCTATCAAATTCATGGCCGACTTCTTTACTTTCACTAGATATAATTTTTCTCTTTTTCTGCCAGTGAGCTTGTCCAGGTTCCTCTTCAAACAAGAGACCTGATAAATCAGTTCTTCTTTTGCCATTTATCCAAATTCCTTTTGATAGTTTGGATATATTTTTCTGGAGATTTTAGAAGACTATACCCTTTTAATAAAAAAAATTCTCCTTCAGCTGATTGCAGTGATTTGCTAAGATAATAATCTTCAGGGTTTTTTTTATTTATTTATTTATTTTCCAAACTCTCCTGAACTTGCACTTTATACTTCTCCAAATTTTCTGGCTGAATTATGAAACTTCTGATTTAATTCAAAAATATTTTCTTTAAATCTCATAATCTTTAAGGAAATCAAAATTTCATTTTTAATAGTAAATGTAGTTCTCACAGATTATTTGTAAACAAAATTCTTAAAATATTGCAAACAAGTAAGTTTTTGAAATTCTAAAGTTTAAGAGTTCTTTTAAAAACTAGAAGCAATCTCAAAACCTTTAATTTGTATAGTTTCTTTTTAAAGTTCCTTAATATAAGTTAACAAAACATGAATTGAATACAAATGTTTTTAACATTCTAATTTAATATTATCATAAAATATTTTTTTTCTGAAAAATATCAAATTTATTTTTTTTAAAAATCTTAATAATTTGAAAACAATAAAACATTTGCAAAATAATTCGAAATTTTAAGATAGCCTAAACCGTTTTGACAAACACCATCACAACCAAAAAGAACAACAAAAAACAGCACAACAACAAAAAAGAATTCCAAAAGTTTTTCAACTAAATTTATATCTTAATTACATTCTTTGCTCCCTTTCTCTAAATTAGCAAAACTTAAAATGTAGACAAACTAAAAGGAAAATATTATCAAACTGGAAACAGTGTTTTTTCTTAAAAATGAAACACATTGAAGCAAATAGTTAAAAAATGATCCTGAGAAATCAAAACAATAAAAATATTATACAACAAATCATATTACCTGAAAATTTAACTTAACAGATGAACTGGCATACCATGCAAAACAAGTTAATCAAAATTAAGATGAATATTGTTAAAAATTTCCAACAAAATTCAGACTTTATAGAAGTATTTAATTATAAAACTTACTATTGAGGTCTTAATTCAACCAGCATGAAACAGTTTGCTTTGAATTCCACACATCTTTTATAACATAACTTCATTTTATTTTATTTATCTTCATTAGTAAAATAAGATGTAACCGAGAGTTACTAAGCATGGCTGTGAACTGAAAACAAACTTGTTAGACTTGAATAGTATTCGTTCATTTAATACAAAGTTTGAGCAAAAAAATGCATGCAAAAATTTTTTACTAATTTCAACAATACAGATACATGGAAGAAAGATGTCTAGTGTGTTGTTCCACAACTCAAATCTGGAGTGATCATTAAAGTTGCAATATTGATATAAGATTTTTCTTTTTTGCACATTGAACTTATAACTGGGGTTCGCCAAGCACGGGGCCCTTGGCAGCTGCTTAATCCGCCTCTATATCTGTGGACTTCTGGAATATCATGTTTGAAACCATAATTACTGCAGAGATAATCTCCACAAAAAGCATTTCTAACAAGCTACAGTAATTTGTCAGACACTAACTACTTCTCAAATACATTGATAAAAACTTCAAATTCAGCCTTACATTAATTAATGTTTTTTTTACTGAATAAATTTTGATTGCCTTTTCTACACCAGGGCCAATCAAAGACTAACTTGGACCAAACCAACAAGGGGTAGACTGCAAAAAAAATCAATATTCACAGAAAAGTAGGTTTATTTCGAATAATACATTATAAAAAACATATATAAAAGAACAAGTTTCAAAAACATATATGAAACTTAATTCAATGTTGAAGTCCTGACACTTGACACATCTTCTCTACTATTATCTTTCAAATTTTGGGGGAAATTTTTTTTTATTATATATTAATGTGTGCCAATATATTGACCAGGTCACAAATATGTTTGTTGTACGCTGCGTTAGACATCCCTGTTCTACACCAAAGCTAGTTTAAACTGAGGTGCATTGTAGCCTCTTTAAGAGTACTTTTAAGCTGATTTAAATAAAATCAATGATAAGGGGAAATATCAGGCTTATTTATATGCATTATAATTAAATACAAAAATAAGCTTTAACAATCTGATGCATGCCATAAAATGAAACAAATGTTACTCTTTTTATTATGCATTGAACTGTTTAACTTTTTGTGAAGCATATTGTTATTAAGGTAAAGTTATAACAAAATACAAGGGGTGATCAAATGAAAAGGTACAAAACGACACGGTGGGTACAAATATAGACTTTATTCAAAATATACACCATAGGCCTGAGCACAACGATCCCACTGATGAACAAGCCGCAGGATTCCTTGTTCCCAGAATTCCTGTGGCTGTGACGAGACCCAGTCCTTCACAGTGTCCTTGAGTACGTCGTCAGAGTTGAAGCGCTTTCCTTTCAGGTGTTTCTTCAGTGGACCAAACACATGGAAATCGCAGGGTGACATGTCCGGACTGTAGGACGGATGGTCCAACGTCTCCCATTGGAACTTGTCCAGTTCCATTTGTGTGACTCTGGAGACGGGTGGACGCGCGTTATCATGGAGCAGAACCACACCCTCCGTGAGCAGCCCCGGTCTTTTGTTCTTGATGGACCTGCGTAGGCGTCGGAGTGTCTCACAGTACACATCGGAGTTAATGCTTTTTCTGTGCTCGAGTAATTCTGTGCTCGCATCATTTGGACGCCGCTTTTTATAAGAGCCTTTGCTCTCTCCTGCGCATGCGGGCACCCGCGCATGATCCGATCCCAGTCAGAGTCTCCAATGGCATCCTGAGATGTCTCGCTACATTCTCCCTTGGCGGAATATGCAAATATTTAACTGTTTCATTTTTATGTCATTTCGTACCTTTTCATTTGATCACCCCTTGTAATACTGAAATTCAATCTATACATAAGCAATAAAGTAGCACTGATGAATAAACACTTTCAAAACAGAGCAGTGGCTGGTTGTGTAAGGGAACCATGGCAAGATTAAAATGCACCTAGGAGATTGAAAGGACATCAGCAATTGTGAGGACTATTTTGCCATGAGTGTGGTTTAATTTAGTAGACACTTAACACAGGAAACGAACATTTCCCACATAAAAACAAGATTACAATAAGAGGAAATGGCTGAGCAATATTAATTTAATCTCTGATAGATGATTATGAGTTACATTACTTTCCATGAAGTAGCATTTTGGTTACAGTTACAATGGAAGGTTACAAGGAGTCAAAATGCTTTGGAAATGCAATTGCAAAAATTTGCATAAATGAACATATTTCTTAAATATATTTTTTAGAAATTGCTTTTAGATAAATATTTCTAGTAATAAAATAAATAATATTTCACCACTTTACAACAAAAATTAAAATTTATGTTATACAGTTATATAAAGAATTGGTAGGAATTCCTAAAACTAGTTTTTAATTTAGCAATGGTATCAAATAAGTATATTAATAAATTAAATACAATATACATAATAGTTTAATATAACACATAATTACAAATAAGCACTACAATATAGTTATAAAAATATATCTTGTATTATTTTTAGTGAATCAAAACAACCAGAATATGTTCTTATGCCATTTAATTCTCACTGTTGCACAATTTTTGAATAAATTTATAATTTGATAATACCTCTCTTTGATTAATAACCTCTAATAAAAAAAAAAAATGCAATACATAATGATCACACAGAATAAAACATGAATTGGCAAACTTAATGTAGTAATAACTGCACATAAAAAATACCACATAATTATAAAAAAGAACATATTGTGCAAGAACTAGAAAAGAGATATATAATGAAACACATTAAATATGAATAACAGTACATACAAAAATTATGTAACTTTTAAAAATCAATCTTACATTATATGAAATTTCTGAATACAGTACATATGTTTCTGGAGCACTTACACAAATAAGTACTGCATATGCAGAAATAAGTTACGTTTGTTCTGTGTGGACTTAATGTTATGTTGCAAAATGCACATCTCCTTGGTTTGCATTTCACACTAACTCTAACCACAGCCCTTTTTTCTATTTAATCCTCGTTTAAACTGATGCTGTGTTATCTATTCTTAGAATGAAAACAAAGCCACTTGATTACTTGTTATTCTTTTTCATATTTACAACTCCATGGATTAAATGTTTACTTAATATAATAATTTTTTTTATTTGTCTAATAAACAAATGTATTCAAACAATAAATTTAAATTTTCAAACATGGTTTTGTTTATATCATTTAGTTTATAATGACAAAAGCTCATCCAAATACTGTTATAAAACTGTTCTGCATGACCTCCTAGTAAATGTCACTTAGTATGTAGTATGTAGAGCTTTTAGTTCAAATGTTAACTAAAAGAAGGGAGTAGTGCCACATAAGAATCCCTATTACAGTGCTTTTTTAATAATGATACCAATAAATAAATTCAATCCATTCATTGGTTTAAATAAATCCAATTTACTTTACAAAACTGAAAAGTTGCTAATTTGTATTTTTTTTTTCTTTCAAATCTAGAAACTATGCAAGTTTTGTTACTTCGTTCAGTAAAAAAATATATCATAAAATTCACTAATTTATATTGATTAACTAGTATATTCATTTATTTTTATTGTCAATTTAGTTGGCAACAGTGAATACATTTAATACATCCAATTTATTACAAATTTTTTAAAAAGAAGAATTTTTCATTTAGAAAACATAAAAACACAGTTTTAAAAAATTATCACAAAAGTTTTTATACATTATAGTTATTTTACAATATTCCATAGAATAAGTTTTGAATAGCATATTGTTCCAAAACAAATGACAAGAGGCAACAATTCTAAAAACAACTTATTGCACATAAAAAAAATTGACTTAGTCAGATTTTTCAATTATCCTATTAAGTTTTGATGTAAATATCTGAAATGAGAAATTACGTCGCACATGTTCAGAAGCTGTGACACCAAGTTCTCGAGCTAAGCTATGGTCTCTTGAAAGTATAGCCATTTTGGATGCAAATGATTCAGGTGTTGCATTACATAAATATCCAGTCTGTTCATGAAGAACTGTTTCAAGAGGTCCACCACTATCACATGCAAGAACAGGACGACCTAAAAGCATTGCTTCTAATGGTACAATTCCAAAGTGCTCATTAGATGGAGTGTAAAGAACAGCAGTGCAGCAGTGAAATAGAATTCTTTTAACATCATCACTAGGTGATTTTAAAAAAGACACATTTTTTTCCAATTGTAAGTTTTCAACATGCGCCTTGAGTTCTTCAAAATGTTGTTTGTTTTCATCAACACGTTCATCATAGCCACCAGCTATAATTAAATGTATCTTTGAAAATTCCTTTGGGTTCATAACTTTCCTCAACCGTTCTGAAAATAATAATAAACAAATATAAAAAGCGTTAGAATAGTTCAAAATTAATTTTTTTTTCCTTCTAAACATAGTTCCTTTTCTTTTTTTAACATTGACTTTTATTGTTTAATAGCCATGCTCAACTTTCTTTATTTCGTTTTCATGAAAAACATACAAGAAACTACATCAGCTTAGAAAAAAACATTAAAAATTTCTACAATAAACATCAGTTAATAAACATTACCTTTGGTCTAGCAATTACATAACATGCTCATAAAAATTAATATAAATTTAAAGCTTCATATATCCAGATTAATAATACTAAAATCTTTTTTGTGTACAAAAAACAATTAAACAATATAATTTTTTTAATTTTTATTTTAATACACTAATACTCTAAGCAGAATAATTAACTACCAGATATTGAATACATTATTAATATGTATAAATAAAAAAATTATATTTCAAGCTGTTATCAAGGAATTCCCAAAAAAAAAATCTATAAAAATCATATTTTATACATTTTGTTAAAATTACATATATTCTTGTTATCCATATATTAAGTTAACTATTAGAAGAAAATTTAAAGAAAAGTGATTAAATATCATACTCATTGCCTCAACTGCCAATAGAATGTTTTTCTTTCTTTCATATCTATTTAGTGAAAGAAAAACTGTTGTTGCATCTGTTTTAATTCCAGGATCAATATCCGGAAGTGGACGCAGCAAGGAATCTGTATTAATGGTTGGATGGACAACTTTCAAGCTCATCTCTTTCAAGCTTTGGAATGTTTTTTTGAAAACTTCAGCTGCAAAAGAAAAATAATAACCAATTTTAGAATTTGAAAATTTTGATGAAAATAAAATCCTAAGAAAGAAATTATAATAAAAAATAATAGAAACTATTTTCAACTATCACTAAATTTAAAAAGGGAGATTTAAAAAAATATTATAGTTTTGACTTTAAATTAATGAATGACTAAAAAATCAGGCTTTTCTTAAAAAAAATTTTTGTATTTCAAGCTACAAATTTTAAACTAAATACATATATTGTACATACATTAAGCTTTATATAACTTTCTTGAATAAAAAAAAAAAAATAGGCACTTTTATGACATTTTTCTTCAATTATTATGCAAACATTAAGGGGTTAAAAAGTATCATGTGACCATTTTTACCAAATGTATACATATAAAGCTTGTGTTATGAATTAGAATAGAACTGAGAGAAATCTAGTATAGAATTGATAAATTTATCTAGGCACCTACATCAAGAGAATAAGTATCTACACACATTCAATGTTCCAATTAGCCAATGCAAACACTCAGTTGTCCACCTTTATTGTAAGGTATTCAGCTGAGTTGCACATGAAATTTATAAATGCTAAAACACGTTTAAGAAAATATTTTATGCAACAATTTGGTCCAATGGTATTGTGATGACTAAGTTTAAGATACATTTCCAAAAGAAAATAAGTAAATAATATAGAAGTGTTAACAAACAATAATACAAAAGTTACTTTATTTTTTTAACTTAGGGCTTTCAAATTTTGGGAAATAGAAAAATGTATAAAAAGATAATTTGGGTTACAAAAAATTTGGGCATTTACATACTATCACAACAATGCCAATGCTTATGATAACTCGCCAAGTTGGCAACCCTGATTTTGCAATTGTAGTATGCACTGAATAGACAACGTGTACTTCATTTCATGTAATGTTTCAAAATACAGTTGGGATAATACGTAAGTATCAAAATTTGATTTTTTTATGATTGATTGTTATCAACTGAATTGTACTGAACTATAAATGGTAAACATTTACTGTACGGTCACCCTTGGCGACCTTTTCAAAATCTCGCCAAAATGGCGACTTCTTCTACGAACGAGATTTAAAGAAAACAGCGTAGTGAAAATGTTGCCTGTGCAATAAAAATGGTGGCCAAATAACTGAAAACGATTATCACAGTCTTAGAAGAACATTTACTCTCTTTCATATCAAAACCAAAATTACTCTGACTCACCCACAAATAAACCTAAACTAAAATCTCATTCGATGTCATTCGACTCAATTAAAAAAAAAAACCTTCCTCACACTCCTTTTGACGTTATGCATTTGTCCTTTTACCTTAGATTTACAACTCCACTTATATCGTGCCTTTCAACCAATTTCATATCCTTACCACATTTACAACACTCATATCTATCCGCAATGAAACCCGCTTTCATACAAAATTCAAACGTTTCCTTCCCTTTTATAATGCAAACAAATACCTTAAATTAACATTCTCATAATACCACATTACATCATTCTCACAAAACATTCTCGCACTTACTTCGGACATTCCCCATGCAGCCATAACAAAAATTTCACAAAAAGAACACGAGAGCTGAAGATTAAAAAAAAAGCACACATGCAACGTGGTCGAACGAAACTTAAGATTAAAAAAAAGCACACGTGCAACGTGGTCGAAACTAAACTTAAGTAATGGCGGCTAAACTCTCTTGACCAGGCTAAATTCCGTTGACCAATGGGTTACTGTAATTACTTATCGAACAGCAATTTCTTGTTGGGTTGGATGAGGGGTTGCCATATTAAAATGTTTATCGCCAAAGAAAAAAAATTGCGCCAAGGGTGACCGTACAGTAAATGTGTACCCTATATTGTCAAAATGGAGATAATCTGCATGATTTTTATTTCACTAAAAAAAAAAATCCTTTTTTTTCATGGGATTATTATTCAAAAAGAAGAGACAAAACTTAATGCATTTTTAACAAAAAGTTATACTCTGGTTTCACAATGAAAGAAATTTCCATTTCCTTCTAAACTAGAATTATCAGGGGGGGAATCTACATGATGTTCTTATTAAGCTCAGAGTGTTTCTTTCCATTATTTTTAATTCTTTTGATTGCATTTCTTTTTCTAAAATTTTGACTTTAATTCATGTCATATAGTCCCTTTTCTTTTTTTTTCATTTTTGTTTCATAGTGGTAACAAGACTTCCAAACTTGATAATCATGCCTAGGCGCTGATTTGGAGCCTTTTCAAAAATCTTAGAAAACATGTGAACCCAAATGGGATTTGACAAAAGATTTAGTTTCATACAATTTTAGTATTGCAAAGCATCAGTTCAAAAGATAGAACGGAGCAGTACCCAATGTATTTTTGTGTATGAATTTGAGCTATTCTGGGACACAGTATTCTAGTTTACTTTCTTCATAATTGTCACCCAGTTTCTAACAAACAAAATGCTTAAGTTAAATATTTGAAATTCTCCCACAAGTAAACGAATAAAAATAAATATTTTTGAAAAAAAATCTAGATTCATATGTAATATTAGAAAATATTAAAAATTATTAGAAAAAAATTTTGAACAGTTAAAACATAAGTCAAGCTCAATTTCAAACGAAATAAAACTTAATAATAATTTCATACTGGCAATGTTTGGAATGTTATATCTGTGAAATATTCAAACAAGACGAATCATCAAAAAAATTAAAAGACAAAATGTAATCTGATTTTCATAAAAAGACAATTGTAACCTGTAAAGTTGCTGTTCACTAATACAACATCAGCCATGCCAGTCGTTTTCTCTTCCAGCCAATCCAAAGGTAGTCGATAAATCCTTTTTAACCAATGTTTCCTTTCGGTTAGAAGTTGATCGGGGAAATGGCAATAAAATACCACTTTTACTCCTCTATATTTCAGAAAGGGTATACAAGCCGATACTTGATCAACAATGTATAAATCAGGCTGATACTGACAGAAAAATACAAGATATATAGCAGCATAAATCATTCGTATATAAGCACAAAGAGCTATGAATCTACCAAGAATCGTTCTTGGTAACCCATTCCCGATTACTACAGTTTCTAATGAACCATTTCTAGTTTCACTAAAACAGTGATCAGGATCATAATGATTTGTATAAATGCGAATTTCATGGCCTTTAGATTTCAATGCAAGAGCCGCATCAACAATGAGACGTTCAGCCCCGCCGATTCCGAGATCTGGATGTAAAAACGCTATTTTCATTTTGTTGAGTTCCCACAAATATTTCTCATGAATTGTAATTTGAACAAAACACTCTGCGCAACTTAAGTTTTGAGTATTTTAACAATAAATTAGGATCTATGGAAAATTTAATATAAAATGCTATAATCTTCACATGTAATAATTTGAATGACGTCTCCTTAAACATAAACAAAACAGTTAGTGTTGCCAGTATTCAATTTCGCTTAAGAAACTGTTTGTGAAAAAAATAGCAGTATTTTCTTCAAATGCATTAAAAAAATTTGAATGTTTTCCCTCTTAATAGCTTTTTCCTTACAGTAACTTATGAAATATGTTATTGATAACATAATTTTTTCTAATAATAATAAGAATGTATGCTAGTAATTTATTAATACCGCAGAATCCTCTATATTCTGTATCTGTAACTGGGCACTTTGTTTACGTACGTGATTTCGTTTAGGTGCTAGCCAGGGTTCCAGATGTACAGTAGTAACACTGTACTGAACTGAACTGAACTGATATCGTTTCTTTTTAGATTGCAAAGTTTTATCGTGATTTACATTTGTTGCAGTAGTAAGTGACGTCACGGAAACTTGACTCTTCGTAAATCCAGCACAGTTTACTTCTTTTGCATCAATGGTGGAAGTATCAACATCTTGGAACGCACATGTGAAACATTCTACAATAATTAAAAAATGGGGAAAAGTAATAAAGCCAACCGAACGAAAGGAAACACCAGAGTAAATAATTTTTTTCTTACTCCATTCGTTAAATGCGTTTATTGTCATAAAAATGTATTTTTTAAGTAAATCAGGGGATTAAGAGTTGCTACATATGGAATGTCTTGTATACATATATATAATATGTGGAATCTCTCTTTTCCATATAATATATTCTGATAATTTGTTTTAGTTAAGAATTTTATTTCAAAAAAAGTATTCTATCATATTTTGTTCATTGAAAATTTGGGGTGGAGAATTCTTTTAAGTTGAGAAACTGCATTACAGAAAACAATAAAACTGTTTTAACTTATTTAACTGTCTGATTTATCCGAACTCATGCCCTTTTTTTTTAAAGTAAAACCAATGTAGTGAATGTGCATCTTAATTTAAAGGAAATAAAATGAGAAATTTTGTATGCATCAAAATTGGTCTTGATTATTAGTAACAAAACAAATATTAGAGCTTCATTAAAATTTTAGTCATACTAATTATGAAATTAAAATTTTGTAAATGCTTGAAATGTACCAATTTTCTGGGAGAATTTACAAAAATCGAAGACTACAGGCAATGACTAAGGAGGTCATAGGTTTTCTTATTTAGGTACATCTAGCTCTAATGTTGCTTCTAGAAATAGCATTATTAAGTAATCAATCAAACCTTCTTGGTATATAAACATCTCATAATACACCAGATGAAGTACGAGAGTAAAGAAATCTGGTATTTACCGATTAGTATCACCACAGCAAAATTTGTGCCACATGAATTGTCATTTTCTTCTCAAATCTTACCAACTGTCTTTCCAAATAAAACACTTGAAAGAGAATAATTTTTGCTGTTATATGGCATGACTCGCATAGTGCAAATTTGGCTGCAGTGATGTTAATATGTAGGATAACTATAAGTCTTATGTATTTTTCTTCAGTATTTATGTATTATACCATTGACCAAAGATGTTACAAAATGCTGCACATTTTGGAAAACCGTTTCGGCTCATGTTTTAACAATAATAATGACAGCATTTGGTGGTCTTTTGAATTGATGAAATAGATCAACAGTTCTTTCTATAAAACCTTTTTTGTTGATGTGTTTATGTATCAGTATATTTGGTAACTTACATGCAATTAAACAGATTACATGAATAAGATCAATTTATTGATATAATAAATCACTAAATAACATCTAAAAAAACTCATTTTAAATCGATCAAGGCATCTAAAGGGAAGGGGGATACAAAATATTTACACGTATTTGGTAAGGGGGACAGTAATTTTAGTCTATCATTATAAGTTTTTTTAAAAAAATTAACAATATCAGCTTTTTTTGCCAGAAAAAAAAAGCTTCTATTTACAATTTCTGGAAAATATTTAAGCCATTCTTTAAGGGTTATCACTTAAGGGAAAATGCATGTTTGGTGTCAATTTAGATCTAAAAAGCATAGTGAACTTGTAAAAATGATATATAATGAATACTGATATTTCTCAGTCATTGAAAATTGCAATTTTATTGAATTCATAATTTTTTATTTATATTTACTATGCAGATTATTAATATCTGTTTTTTTATATTCTGGAATCATGCTATGTCAGCTACAGATAATATTAGAGCAACAACAAATGTAAATTTTAAAAGTACACTTTAATGTTGAATATATGTATATAATTATCTTCAAAGGAATTTAATGAATGCAGTTATTTATTTATTTAATAAATTGCATTCAAATTTGAAGATTAGCTTCAGTTTAAAAATATCACCCAGAAAAAAAGCTGCAAAACTCTGTCAGCTTCCTAAGGTCATAAAATAGGAATTCATACTCTTTTCTTCAAGTTTAAATATGAAAGGAAATGGAGAAATTTCTTTTCTCTTATAATCAGGTTGTAATTGAAGCAAAAATGTTAAAAGCAGTTGAAATTTTGTTTTTTAATGCAAAGCAAATTTAATCTAACTCAAATCTATATAAGATAGATAAACATTTAAGGTGTATATATATATACACCAAAGGGAGATTAATGAAATAAAAACCCAAATAAATAGATATTGAAGAAAAATACCACCTTCATAAAATCACAAGAAATATAAAAATTCTGTGAGGGTTTTGTGGTACTTGCATATTAGCATCACCACAGCCAAATTGGTGTCTTGTGAATCACACCATTTTCCACCAAAATCTGATGGGTTTTTATTTTTTTTCATATAAAATACTTTGAATCTTTGTTTTAATTTTGAGGTGTAATTCGTATTATGCCAATTTTCCTCCGGTAATGTTAATATCTAAGTACCAATTTTATTAACCAATTGCTATTAATTAACTAATAATAATTAAAGAGAAATTCATTATTCAAATTAAAATATTAATTTGAATAGTTTAATTTCATTGAGGAAATTTAAAAAGCTACTTTTAACATAAATTTGAATATTTTTAAAAAATGATTGTCTCATTAGTCTTAAAGTTTTCCTTCAGTTTTAAGAACCAATAGTTGTTTGATTTATCCCAATATATCAAAAGAAGGATGTTAATAGAAGAAAGAATATTAAGTAATTAAAAAGATTTTTTTAAAAATATTAGGTAAAAGAATTACTTGCATATTATTGCAACCTATAGGCGACATTTGAAATGAAGCACATTGATGCCAATTCTGAGCATACGATAAAAAAGAATAAATATATATATATTCCTGCTTATTTTTCTTTTTAATATCATTGCTTCCTTCTAGGAATTTTGGATAGTGTAAAATATTCATAGATAAAAGGAATTTGTAAATATAAACTACAACTTAGTTTTTTACTTTTTGTTTGTAAAACAACTGTTATCTTTTACAGATCTGGACAAAAATTATGATAAAGAATGAATTAATTCATAGCATTATTATTGGTATAATTTAAAATCTTATAAATAACTTATATTGTTTGACTGATCATTTAAAACTTAGTTTGTGTGTGCATGATGTTATGTTTAAGAATTTACTTTTCCATTATTCTTTATCCTTTAATGAATCAGTTTTATCATATTAATATTTTTATTAAGTTATTTTATTTATTAATAAAAATTTGAAACTCAATCATTGTAATATTTTTCCTCCATTTCAGCCCTCAAGTAGTGGTCATAGTGCACAACTTCTTGGTGTAAATGCTCAAGCATTAACTGGATTTATTGGTTTCACTTCCCTTGATAAAGAAACCCCAAGCTATGTTCCTGTCACTGGCCAGCATGTGGCGGATACTGCCGATAACACAGTGGATTCGGATTTTAGAATGGTCATGAGAAAAATGCTCAAAAGAGATGCAGTGACTAGACTAAAAGTATGCTATTGTTGATCTCTTCTTTGAATTTTCTTAAGAAAATAGAGAAATAAGTTACAATATATTAGAAACAAAAGGATGTGAGTTAAGTTATATCCTAAACTATTAGATTTTTTTAATGGTTTACTCAAAATTATAACACCACTTTTGAGCTGTGGCCATCTGAGTTGGCATTCATAATATTGCTGAATAGTTATGTCTTTTGAGTTAGTATGTACTCCTCCAATTTATACCCTTTTACATAAAGACTTTTAAGTTCTAATTATGTTTCACATGCAGCAAATCTATTCTACTCTGCTGATCCAGCAGCATCAATCACAAAGTTCCCCATGTTTCTGTGAACGGTCATATATATAGCCTATGTCCTTTCCAAAGTACATTTCTTTATTTGTGTGTATTTATTTTATGAATTGTTACAAACCATCACTTGTGTCATATGTTTACCTGTTGGCATGTTTTATTGAATAAATACATGGGTGTTTTGTTACTCTGTTGCCAGTAATTGTAATGTGGCAACTGAAATCTTCATTTGAATTAGTTGTGCATTTAGAAAAAAAAGAAAATATATTATTTTGCTATTATAAAGGCATATTAAGCTAACTGAAATTCAGAAGTGTAAAGAATATTTCTGAACATAATTTGCAGGGAAACTGACGACATTCTTATTTCTGTAAACCATGGTTGTTGTTTTTTAATAAATTAACATAATTTCTAAATTTTTATGGGTGAAGCTGTTGTGCAATCTTTTCCTGAAAATATATCTGAGAACCTTTTATTGATTTAACTAAATATTCTTGATTATCGTTTATGTTCCTCCTTATTTATTAAAATCATTGTTAAGTTGTTTTTTTTAAGTGGCAATATTACACTTAATGGAAGGTAAAACGAACCAGACAACACTATTCAATGCAATTATTATTCATTGTATTGTAAGTATTTTTAATGTGGTACTTAAGTGTAATACCATTGACTAATTTCTTCAAATCAAAAAGCCACAATATGCTGCTAATAGTGGAAAATTGTTCCCACTCATACAACAAAACAAATATAATGATAGTGTTTGGCAAAGTCTTTTGAATTGGTGATGTCATTTTATTTGGCAAATTTTTTGATGGTGTTATGGGTAAGTACCATTAATACTATTAATCTAAATCTTGGGATTTTAAATAAACACTTATTAACTTTTGAAAGTTTTTTTCTCGAGATTTTTACATAATTATTTCTTATGGCAAGTACGGAATTTCATTTTAAATTCGGTATGACATTGTTCATTGCAAAACAAAAAGTTATGATTTAGAAAATATTTAAATTGTAAGATCTATTGAACCTTCAGACTTTTTGAATTCCTAATTTTGCATGTTAAATTTATTAGTAATATTAAATATTTTGTAATTACTCTTGATGATTATTTGACTGTTACATATAAAACAATAAAGGTTTTAATTATAAGTATTTTTTCTGATATTTTTCATGTGATTTAAGTTTATTTTTGTATATTAGAAAAGTTAAATTTCATTACAAATTATTTCAACTTCTTTATAACCATATTTTCAAAGGAAATATAAATCATCCTTAAAAAATTTTGTTCTGCAATATGCAAATTTGTAATTCTACATTAAATTTAAAATTGTTCTCTTTTATTTAAAAAATTGTTTTACATTTTAGGCTGTGCAAGAATTTGGAGAACATTGTCATGAAAAGGAAGAAAATGTGGTGAAAAGTGTGTTACCTTTTTGGCCTAGATTGTTCAATAAATTGGCAATGGTAAATAAAATTTCTACAATGTTCCTTGTAATTATAACAATAGTGTTTTCTCTTTTCCCCCTTACTTAATAGGTATATACATGTACTTTCCAAATGTATCATTGTATTCAAATGTGTGTTTTATTTTTGTAACACTTTGTTAGTAAACATTGCTTCTATTTACATTAAATGTTATCTGGACTTTTCAGTAACAAAATTGCTTTAATCCTTATGTGAAATATCGGAATTTTAATATTACACTTCACTCGTATGTTATCCATACTTTTGTGATAAGATATTCACCTCTTTCAATTTAAGAATAATAACCCTGTATGCTAACTTGAGCATTAAAAATTTATTACAAATTTTTAAAAATATTCAAAAACATTTCAAAACTATCTTTAATAAATTACAATAAAAATGTAATTAGTAAGCAGATGTATTCAGAAATGCTATGTACATGAGTACATACAAGAGGATTCTATAGCCATATGACAAACTTTGAGGGGCACAGCTTACTAATATATATATAATATATGTGTGTGTATATATAAGAATAGGTGGTCTACTAATGATTTTTTTTAGCAACTGTGTTGCTGCTGGATTTGTCAACTTATGTGCTATTCACAAAGATGTGACTTTTACATAGGTGTTTTCCGTGTTAAAAATATTTATGTGGATAACTGGAAACTCAAATGCTACACATTCACATACATTCAAAAAATGCTTTTCTATAAATATTAAGGTGGCAATTGTGAACCATTAACTCAATGGCTCATATCTCCTATCAGACCAATTCAAGGGCTTACATTATTTTCTATAAGAAGTTTTGGCAGAATTACTACTAGATCTGAGTATCATTTGTAACTAAATGATTTTCAGCATGGTGGTGTGCTATTCCATTTCAAACTGACTGTACATGCCAGTTTTGAAGCTTAATAGATTGGATGTGGAGGACCATTATAATAGATATTCCAATTGTCAGATTTGATTACTTCTCTTGGAGACATCTGAAAGCCATAATTTTTTGACTCCAGTTGAAGATTTTATTGCTAGAATATCTATTGCAGCAGCAAGTATGCAAAAATTATCTGGCATCTTTGGAAATGTATGTAAGTCTCTTCTATGCTATTAAGGATCTTTTATTATGGGTGGTCAGACTTAGCTCTTATTCTAAACACTGCTACAAAGAAACTATTTGCAATGATGCTGTAAACAATGTTTTTTTTTTCTGCCTCAGTGACACTATACATTTTTTTAAAAATGAAATATATATATATTTTAGGAGCCAGCTGGGTGATGTAATTGGTTTGTTGTTGGTTTTGTAACGTCTAAGGTTGTTGGTGCAACCCTAGCTTAAGTCAGTGGATTTTTATGATGCAGAAAATTGACAGTGTCCATGTTGTATGATTATGCAGCATGTTAAAGATCCCTAGAGTGTCTGTTTGGCATGGGAGCTCTCAGCAAAATTTTCAGTTCCTAGTACCATTTTGTATCATGAGAGTTCAGGTGCCCTTTGTTGAGGAAACTGGATGTCAAAATTATATTGCAGTGATTTAAGTGGGGCACCATATAGATGAAATACCAAAGGGATATCAATTCCCGAGAATTGTACTAGGTCTGTAATAGTAAATACCAATCCACAGCTCCATTGGAAACTAAAAAATATATATTTTAGGAAGCTGTAGCAGTATTCTTCAAAGTTTGTTCCATGACCATAGAATCATCCTGTATATGCATAATTCACTGTTGAACAAGTTCTTGCTATTTTGTAAGATAACATTCATTCTTTTTTTTATGCTTAATAACTAGCTTATTTCAAATCTAGGAGGAGATCTGTTAATATTTACAGTTGATGAAAGCTTTGTTCTTGCTAATCATTTAGATTTCACTAAGAAATTCATCCAATGCAAATGTATTCAATTATTAAAATGTTTGAGATTTACTAAAATGAAGTTTTACAAGGATCTAGAATATTTTTTTTTCTTTTTTTTCTTTGTTATTCGAACCATAACAATTTTTTATGTTAAAACATTTTTATGGGTGTGCAGTTATGTAAGTATTTGTAAAATAATCTTGCAACCATCTTGATTGATATTTTTATCAGTTCACCCTTACAAAGAATGAGTATACCTGGTATCATATATATGTGTATATAAGCTGTTAGCATATATATATTGTTTTAAGATATTTGACTCACTATTTGTAAAAATTAAAATGATTATTCCATATTACAGGATTTTGATAGACGCATTAGAGAAGCTGCACATCAAGCAAATGGGAAACTGATGTCTAAAGTAAAACGAGACATTGCCCCATATCTCAAAAACATAATGAGTGTTTGGTTATTAGGACAGTGTGACTTATATGCTCCTGCTGCAAGTGTTGCCCAAACAATATTTTGTACAACATTTCCTACAAATAAACAAGCAGATGCTGTAATGTTTTGTAAAAGTGAAATATTTTCTGTAAGTTCCTTTTTTTATTTAAAAAAAAAGTATTATTTCTTGAGCTTCATAAAATAAGCTGTTTTTATTGTAGATAAATAACATGTTTGAATTTGTGAATTTTTATTTTTTTATAAAATTGATGATAGAAGTCGTAAAAATTATTAACATGGGTCAAAAGCAAGTGTTTTTCTACATTACATCCAAATATATATAATTTCCATATGATTGCCTTGCAGTGAGCAAGAAAAAATAGAATTTTTATTTTATCTATGTAAAATTGCATAATTTTTTTAAAAAAATATTTTCCTATTGCATATACTTTTTATGGTACTTACGTACTATGCCAACATTCAAGGTAACTCGCCAAGATGGCAACCCCTATTTGGCATGTGTTGTACACACTGAATTGGCGACCATGTGCTTCATTTCATATAATGTTGCCAACACAGTTGTGATAATAAGAAAGTAGGGAATTCATGAATTATTCATATGTTGTAGTCCTTTTGTAGCTAGAACATGCATTTTTTTATTACTCAATGTATGAACAAAGTAGAGTTAGAATTAATACTATGTCTTTGCTTACAAAGAGCATTATTCAACACTTTTTTCATGTATCTCTTAAATTTGCTGAGAATCTTTAATGCAATTTCACTAAGCAATGATGTTAATACAAAAAAATTTAACATGACTTGGAATTCTGTGCTTGTTATATGCTTTTTACCAATTATAAAGGATTTTATTCAAGCCTAAATTATTATTTTTGATACTTTTAAAAAAAATCTTTTATGCCATTAAATTTTTTTAAAAATAAAATTTTTATCTTAATGTTTATATAAGGTAAAGATATTGATGTTTGTATATTATGTGCAATTTATTTGATTATAATATTTGTATATGTATAAACACATATAAAATATAATTGTATGAATATTTTAAATTGCTTTTTATTTGTGACAAATACTAAAATTAAAAGCTTATATTTTATGCTGATACAAGGTATTTTTCACTGAATTTTATAATTGTTTATCAATTATAAAATGAAATATTTTAACATATTATTGTTTGTTAAGGTTTTTGTTTGTTTGTTTTTCAGTATTTCAAGGATAATTTATTCGAACAAACTGCCAAAACAATGAGTGATCCCAAGTAAATAGATTTTGTTCTTTTTTCAAAAATTGTATTCAACTTACTGACATTTTTTTAAAATTATGATAAATTTCTTATGTGTACCATTTTTTGAGTAATTATAAATATGTTAATTTTTAATCTCACATATCTTTCATTTGTATCATATTTTAAATTTTGTTCTCTTGTTTTTTATCTTACTATTAAAATGCTATAAGTATTTAAGGCTATCTTCACTTAATTTAAAAGAATAAGACCAGTCAGATACAAAAGTCTTCCAACATTAATATTGTATTCCTGCTTTGCTATTCTATAGAAAATCACTTATTTTATCATACTACCAATTCTTATCTTCTGATTCATTTTTTCTGGTACAAATTGTTTTGCATTTTCTCCTATACCTTAATGAGAAACAAGCTCTTTAATTACATGTTAAAAGGAAAATTTCATTATTTTTGGGACATTTCGAAATTATAAAAGTGCTGTGTTGTAAACAAATATATGAATTACAATGGGCGTGGGTAGCCTAGTGGTTAGAGCATCGGACTTCAGACCGAAAGGCCTGGGTTTGATGCCCTATGCCACCAAATACCCTCTAAGTACACATGAAGTATGCACTTGTTAAATCAGTTGGTCCAAAAGTCTTGTGGGTGGTCGCAGCAGAAACCACGAGTGCAGGGGGCTGGAGAATGTTTCCCTCCCTCTAAATCCATGCCTAAATTGTGGAGGTGGTGTCGCCATCTATCGTAAAGAAATCCAACCTGTGTCTTAGGCTCTGGCAACTTTCATTCCTTTCCTTCGGGAAGGACTTGACAACAACAACATGAATTACCATGTTGCAAGTTTTCATTAAAATTGAGCCATTTTTCTGTCTGAAAATATGTTCCATGTTTAATTAAAGCTCCCGTACATTTGGGGACAACAGCCTTGATTGTATTTGATGTAAAATATGTTTTCAAATAGTTGGCTTAATTTTCATGTTTTGTTCAGCTGTGATGAATATGTTGTGAAATCATTGTTACCTTCGCGTTAGAAGCAATAAA
The DNA here is from genome assembly GCA_019973975.1 of Trichonephila clavata. Taxonomy (NCBI): domain Eukaryota; kingdom Metazoa; phylum Arthropoda; class Arachnida; order Araneae; family Nephilidae; genus Trichonephila; species Trichonephila clavata. Next base: position 107,451 of record BMAO01000683.1, on the reverse strand, counting down.
AATTAAACCACATAAAAGGCTAATCTTGAATTGTTTAATCTGTATGTATTAAAGGGCATTAAGAAATATGCGCATGTAAATGTTTCTATGAATTTTTCTTTGCTGATGTAGTTAATTAAATTTTATTGTTTGGTTTTTAATCAGTCATTTTTTTATTGATAGTTGCAATACAATACAATTCATAGTGATCATGGTCAAAATTTGAGTTCTATTTATATCACTAATGATTGAACTCAAAAAGGTATGTGTCTGCATGGTTGGCATTTTCAATTTTAACTGTGATCTCTACAACCTTTATGTAATATAATGTAAAAGTTTAGAATATGAGATAGTAGATCAAGTGTTATCCTTGTCTTTGGGCAAGTTAACAATACTTCTATTATTGGTTTAGAAAAACATTAATTCAAAACTTACTAAACATTTCTGTGGGTGCTAGTTAACAAAGTGTTTAATGTAATCTTTTTAAAAGATTTCTTTTACCTACACACATTCTTGCATTGTTTTGTAAAATTGAAATTATTATATGCTGTTAATTTTCTATTTAAGATATCTAAATTGGTATTTCACTTTATTTCCTTAAACTATGTATGACTTTTGCCAATTTTACATTAAAGATAGAATTATAGAATGTATTGTATGTACAAAATAACACCTTATAGTAAAACATAATATATATCAGAATAACACAAAATATTTCAAACAGGGCAGATTTAACATGGCTTTTGAAAACGATGTGATTGTTGCGTGTTTGAACATCAATGTTTTATGGGTCATTTGTTTGCTTTAATTATGACTCTACATCTTTTGGACATGGAATGCACCAATTTCGCAAGAAAATATTTCTTGACAACATGGTTGAAAGAAAATTTTAAAACTTCAATAAATTTTGTTTGCTTGAAGGCTTCTTTTTCTTAATATCATAACCAATGTTATGCCATAGGCTTTCTATCATATTAAGATGCAGAGACTGTCTTATCTAAGCTATTTTATATTCATAGTATTGTCTTCGAACCATTTTTGGACAACTTTTACATGGTGACATGGAGCATTATCGTCCTGAAAAATCCATGACTGATCTCCAAAAATATTACCCACTGTTGGTAAGAAATAACTTTGTAATACTTTGTATTATTTTCTAACATTCCCTGGTTTTCTCTGTTCTTGCAAAGGGTGAAATCGTACAACCACTCAAGAATGCATGCAGGCTCATATCACTTTCATGAGGTGCTTTAATATGGGTTTTGGAAACTAAGAGTTTAACTCTTTGAGCATGTTGTCATATATAGGCACTGTTTTTCTTACCTTTAATATAAAACTGACTTTCATCACCAAATATTACCTTTTCTAAGTCTTTAACAATCCATAATGAGTGATAACTTGCCTGCCCCGATTAATAAGATGGTTTGGAGCAAATTTGAGGCCTTGTAATCCACTTTTCAGCAGTCTTCCTCTTGCAGTTCTTAGGCACACATTTACATTTGAAGTCAAAATTCATTATTTCAAAATTTGTGGGGAATTAAGCTTTCTGTTTGAAGTAAAATACTGTATTCACGTAAAATTGTTTTTCTTGGTCACCAGATCATTTCTTATTGGCAAGAGAATTTGTTTCAGGATATCTTTTTAATGCTCTCACAACAATAGAAAAATTGCATGGTACTTCAGCATCAATTGGGTGCATAGAATAACAATCTTCCTTCAAAGTAGTATTTTGTATCTTTCATTACAGGGCAAATGAAAATTTATCCATAATTCTAATATTATCAACCCACACACTTTAAATTGCAACACAGAACTGCATTAAATGCACTAAAACATGTTATACAATCTGTTTTTCAACCCTTTATCACTAATTTTCTCTAATTGGTTGGAATAATGGAGTATTTCATTGTTTGAATAAACAATCACATATTACACTACAAAGACCTTGTGCTTTTGTTACCACAATTTTTTAAAAATAATGGTAAAACTATTTTCTTTACACAAAATGTACAAACAGATTTGAAATCAGCATGAAAAAATCTATTAGAATTAATAACAATTAAGATAATGCTATTTTATACATATTGCATCAAACTCTCAAAAGTTATGCAAAAAAAAAAAAAAAATTAGTGTGTTCAGGACTTTTTGCCACCACTTTTTTTGGTAATCATATATATTGTTTTATTAGCAGTAATTATTCTTTTGTAGTTTTTAGGCAAGAGTTTCATATTCATTGAAGAAATGCAAGAGTTGTAAAGAGTTTTAAATTTCTGTAAAAATGCAAACCTTTCTAGAAAATAAGGAAATTTTTCTCTGTATATAAACTCTAATACTTATTAGTGAAATGTGTCAATTTTTTATATCTTAAAAACTGAATCTAAAAAAAAAAAATGTTAATCATTTGTCTCCCCCATAGAGTATCAACTCCAGAGGACATGGAAAATAGATATATATTAGTGATATCTGGTACACTACAAGCATTAAAACTTTTCCTTACTATTGTTAAACAGAAAGAACTTGCTGAAGTGCATGATTATTTTTGCTCTATAATTGCTGATAACAAATTTTGGAAATTTGCCAAAAGTAAAGAAGCCCAAGTAAGAGTTCCTTTTTTTTAAAAAAAATTTTTTTTTACCAATTCTAATAACGTATTTGTATGTTTATGCATGTACAGTGGGTAAAAAAAGTATTTGCACACCTACATTTTTGTTTGCAATTCATAAAAAGAAGCATTAAGAAATAAAAAAATTGGTATTGCCAAATCAGAATAAGTTTAATCATCCAAAACAAACAGAAAAATTACAATAATATAAATAACGATGCTTTTTTGTAACAAAATTAAAATATCTCGTATCAAAAAAGTATTTGCACACCTGCATGAATACAAAAGAAATAAAATATTTAAGCAAATTTCAAATAGCCAATATTTAGTATGCATTTCTTTAGCATCTATTACTGCTTGTAATCTTGCTGGAATTGATTTAATTAAATTTTCTATAACAATAGGGTCAGTATTCGACCACTCTTCAATAAGGGCTTGTTTAAGGGCAGATTTGCTTGAAATCTTCCTTTTTCTTATTTTTAAATCCACAGAATTCCACAAATTTTCCAAAGGATTTAAGTCTGGTGATTGTGGTGGAGTGGCAAGTTTTCTGGGTACATGGTAAGGCAACCACATACGTGTTATACCGGCAGTGTGCTTGGGATCATTGTCTTGCTGAAAATAGTACGAATTACTGATACCCAATTTTATCGCACTTTGTGGCAAGTTATCTCGCAACACATCAATATAGGTTCGAGCTGTCATATTCCCATCAATGAAACACAAATTACCAACTCCTTTGCTAGCCATGCACCCCCAAATCATAACAGAACCTCCTCCATGTTTAACTGTAGGTAACACATTTTTGGTATGAAAAGCAGTACAAGGTTTTCTCCAAACTAATTTCCTGCCATCTTATTTAAAGATATTGAACTTACTCTCGTCGGAGAATATGACATTTTTCCAGAAATCAATTGGCTTATTGATATATTCCTTAGCGAATTCAAGTCTCTTCAGTCTATTTCGTTCAGTCATGAGAGGTTTTTTCCTTGGAGATCTCCATAAATTTGTGCATCATGCAGGACATTTCGAACACTTTGGGCATAGATTTGAGCTCCAGATGTTGAAGCGACATCATTGGCTAATGTAACTGCACTAACAAATGGATTTTTCGATGCTTCTCCTATGATTTTTCGCTTAATTCGCAGTGAAAGTTTTTTTGAGCATCCAGAGTGCCAGTTATTTGATGTAGATCCTCTTTCTTTATGACGTTTTATAACATACCGAACAGTAGAGAAGCAAACATTTACTTTTTTACCTATTTCTCGATAATTTAGGTCATTTTCACGTAGAGAAACAATTTTTTCTCGCAACGAAATCGGCAATTCAGATTTCTTAGGTGCCATAACAATTTGAAATCGGCAATCAACTGATAAAGTTTCGACAATACCTCCTTTTATAGTAGTCTTACGTATGTTATTTACTGTTGGAGGACTGTCAAATATAATTAGCAAAAAAATGCAGATTTTCTAAAGTTGGGTTGAGTGTGCAAATACTTTTTTGACATAAGATATTTTAATATTGTTGCAAAAAATGTTTTTTATTAATATTATTGTATTTTTTGTAATTAATTTAAATGAATAGGCTTATTTTATTTTTAAAATGCCAATTTTTGTATTTCTTAATGCATTTTCTTATAAATTGTGAACAAAAATGTATGTGTGCAAATACTTTTTGTACCCACTGTATATATGATGTAGCATTAAATCAAAAAATCCGAGTGGCATGAACTTTGACAACTGGAAACTATAAGTGATGGCTTGCAGCTCAAATTTTCGTGGATTTTTTGCTTAAATTTCACTTTAAGTTATTCTTTATAGCTCTGGAAATTGTTATATTTCTTTCCTTAACATTATATTTGAATATTGTAATTTGTATTAATTATTTTATTTTTTGTTGCAGAATTAAATTTGTTTACCAAATAAATCATTATAATTGACATATGTTTTATATAAGTCATTTTTTCCCCCAGCAGTTTCATATTAACTCTGACAAACTTTGTGTATACTGTTATGCATTTTTGATATAATTTAATGGAAACTAAACCTGTCATGTGTTTTTGAGTAATTCTAAGCTAAATCTTGATTCTCTGTTCATCTCTTCATTCTAAATTTATTAATAACTTAGCACAATTATTATAATTTCTTTTTCAGTGTATGTCTTTGTGCAGTTAATGATAGTTTGATCAAACCTATTTTATCAGTCATTGTTTGGCTTCAATTTATACTATTGTACTTTCCTGCCCCTCCCCAATTAATTTTTTTGGTTAAATTGAGTCAAATTATCTGTGTTAGATAGCTTTTAACTTCAGATGATTGGTTTCCCCTTCTCAGCTAAAATAATTTTTAATCCAGGATTTTTTTTTTTTTTTTTTTTTTTTTTTTTTTTTTTTTTTTTTTTTTTTTTTGCTGCCTACATTTGCCAAATTACTGTCACCATATTGGATAGAAATCCAATACAAAAAAGCAGTTAGTTGGTGCAATTGGGAGCTATTTTTATATCCTTGCTAAAGAAGCAAACTAAATTTGGATTTTATCCAGAACTGTTCATTATATAGTCTCATCAAAGCTAGGCCTATTTTTTTGTTTTAGATAATTTTTTTACTGAAGTTAATGTTGTACTTTCTTTTTCAGTAAGACTGCTTCATATTTATTGATTAATGGTGACAATTTTATGAACTACTCCTTTATATAGTAATTTTTTAGTAATGAATACTCAATGTTTAGATGAATATATAGTTTGTGTTGCAAATGGTATCCCCTCTCCAACCAATCAGCGTCAAGCTAATGACGTCATTTTGTTGCTGTTCTGTTCTTGCTTCAGATGTACTAAAAACTTATCGTTGTAACGTTGTGTATTGCTATTGTCCGTCATTAAATGCTTTATGTGTCACATCTTGTCTATTCAGTATTTGCAGAATATTTACACCGAAAACTTGACATCGGGTAGATGTCAGCCCTGCAATAATATTTTAAAGAATTCTGCTGCTGTGAGTTCCTGATTTAACTGAAGAAGTTCCTGATCTCATGTAAATGTATCATTTCAAAAATTCACTAAAAATTTGGAGGGTTATTAAAAGATAGCTCATAATTTTTAAAAATATATTTATGGATGTGTTGTCTTGCATTGGATAGTGTAGACGAGAACCCTCATTAAAAATTTTGTATGAAAATAAGAATAAGTTTATTTTTAAAAAAAAGTTGAGTTTTAAAAATTTGGCCATGTGAAGAAGTAATACTTTGGCTAATAAGATATAACAGCTTTTAGTTGCATAAAAATTCATTTTTAAAAAAAAAATGCTTTTTTTTAAGGCGGGAAGTCAATTTCTGGTTATTTGAATTTCTTTTTATATAGCAATTTAAAGAATACTTTCCATTTGACCAGTATTTTCAAATACATGTCTCCTTTTTTTTTTGTCAAGATTATCTTTTTATTTTCTAATTTTTGTCTTAGCTTTTGGAAAATACTTTTTTAATGAATAATTTTGTATTTTTCAGATCCGTGGTGCTTGGTATGGCTTAATTAGTTCTTTATGCCAACTGAAACCAGATGTTTTTGTAGGAGTTGAGAAAAAACTATCAATGACAGTTTTTAGTAACATATCAGAGAGTGATCCAGTGGTTGCTCCTGCAGTATGGGAATCTGCTTTGCATATAGTTGTTATGTTTGAGGTGGGTTGATCAGTAATCATAATTTAATGAAATAGTTAATGAAATTATTACATTTTAAATTTATATTATGAAATTTAGTTTACTTTCTTCATGCCTGATTTAAGAAAATTAATTTAAAGAAACCATGCTGTTTTACTGTCTAAAATTGTGTCTTTTTGTATTTTGATTGTTGGAAAAAGGAAAATATTTTGAGAACAAATTTTACGTTTTTTTGGATTTGAATAGGATTTTCTTGGAGTAGATGTGTATTCAGTTCTCATATTTTAAAACTCACAATTTAATCTAAGAAAACTTTTTTCCTTGGGTTAAAATCGATGAAAAATTTTCAATTATAAAGGAACATTTTTTAAAAATACTTTTCATCTTTTTTTGTATTTATATTCCAAGATATGTTCCATATTTTTTCCTCTTTCCTAATTAATTAGCACTCAAACATCAAAAATGAAATTTGCCATTCTATTATCATTATATCTAAAATTCAAATTTTAATGTTTGACCCTTTCACTGCCAAGGGAGCATATATATGCCTTTCAAAATTACAAATCTTTGAATTGTGCTGTTATTTGTAAAACTATTTCAAAAGCTTTACAATGCAATACTCTGACCTTGGCCATGTTTGTGAAGGCTTTATTTATGTATGACCTTTGTTTCCTCCAATATACCACATAGCTATACCTGTGTGTAGAACAGTGGCACTGGGGAGCAAATCATGCTACCTTTTTTTTTTTTTTTGGCAGATAAAGTGTTCATCAAAATACTAATAAAAAGTCAAATTCTGTAATCATTTATAAAACTGAACAATTTAAAGTGTATTAAATTTCTTTTGGTATGCTAAAAAATCTCGTACAGTTTATATAGACTTTTTTTTTCATTTTTGTTCAGTATTTAATCATAAATTGTCTTAAATATAAAATTCCCTCTTTTTATTAGGCATTAACAAATATACTGTCAAAGAAAAATGCAATATTTTTAATAATAATTTGCTATGCCCACTGTCCAAATATCACTGTTGATGAATAAAAAAGGAATCAAATTGTGTTATTAAAGGTTTAGTTGACATAGTCAAATAAAATTATAATTTTTCAGAATCAAGTAGAAAATGCATTGTATTGCCAGTGTTCCAGATTTCATTTACTTGAGAGGCCATGTACTAAATTAGTTGAGCAAATGATTAATGTACAAAACCTTTCAACATTTTATTTGTAGATTATTAAGAAATGAAATATTTCTGATCATTAAGTATTGTATGATTTATCTAAATATCTTTATTTTTGTTAAAAATAAGAATATTAAAAATGAGCTTCAAGATTTAATTGCATGAAATTTTGTTTTTAAGGGTGTTATGATAACAAAAATCTAAATTTTTCTACTGAAATTAACTGTTCAAATGAAATACAGAAATCAAAATATCTGAGGTTAAGAACGATAATTTTCAATAAATGCCAATTACTTTCTTTTAAAAACATTTCAAATTCTTTTCCAATTTTCATATTTTAAAAAACGGAAGTTAGCGTAGTTTAAACTATTTTAATGTGTTAACTATAGATTCTATTTCCCCCTCCCCTTCTTATCAGATAGTTTTAGTGTACTTTATACGAGTTCCAGAGATAATAGATTTGAATCCTGTGACTAAAGATCAGCTGTAAGGTTGCACTAGAAATCTGTTGAAACTCAAACTCTTCACGTTGGTATGGAAGTTTGGAGAGTGGGAAGCCAATTCTCAGGTGCTGTCTTTGAACGTGGTTCGAAATTACAAGGTCTGTAGTCAATAGGCCTCATTTTGCTTTATAGGGGGGGGGGACATTAATAAATATTCAATCAACTTAAGATACTCATCTTCCTAAAATATTGCACCAGGTTGCTGAAACACTGACAGTACCCATTTAGTATATAAAACCTTGTTATAGTAATTCTTGAATGTCTGGATTATTTAAGTTTAATAATCCAGACATTAATTTTTTAATTAATAAAGCATTTTTATTAATTAAAATTATAATTTTTTCCTTCTTTTAGAATTGTTGGCAGGGTATAGATATCCACAAAGTAGTTCTTCCTCAGCTGTGGACATTTTTGAAAGAAGGTGGTAAAGGCAATGCACGTGCTCTTTATCCTTGTTTGTTACCCTTTTTAAATCAGCTTCCAAAAGAAATTGTTGAAAGTGAAGATTTTCTTTTACAGTTCTTTTCTTGTTTTAAACAAAGGTAATTCATGCATGCATTTTTCTTATATTTTTAAGACATTCATTTACATTAACATTTTTTTTAACATTCATATCATTATAGATGCTATGCTGTCATAAATTTGTACTTCTAAAGTAAATACGTTAAAACAGTGGAAAACAGAAAGATTTGTTCTACCTGCCTTAAATACCATATTCATGAGGCTTCAGCTGAGCAACTTTTAGATTGCATAAACCTAACCAGAAAGGAAATGTTTTGCAATCCACTAATAGTAATTGATTTCTTGAAAGTCAATGGATTCATTGATCTCGTTCTGACTGCATCAGATACTAAGGTGTAAAGAAGAAAAAAATTTTTAGTTGACAACATTCAGAAATCATGCCCTTGATATTTTGATATTCTTACTTTGTAAATTATAATAGTTTCTGTGAAAATAGATTATAATTATTGATATAAATCATATTTACTTATAGTAATCTTCTTTATTCTCTTATGGATCTCTCTCTATATATATATTTATAATTATCTGGTGAGAATCTAAATAGCATCTAAGTGATTGTAACTTTTCACATTCTGGTAATTAATTTAAGGAATGTTGAGACTACTTTAAGTTGATTATGCCTTTCCTCTTGAAATTTCCAATAGGCTTAGTATAAAAATGATTAAAAGGAAATTCTACCTTAAGTATAATTTCTATCATTTTATACTGTCTTAAAATTTAAAAAGATGTTCCTGTTGTCCTCTATTAGCTAGATCTGCTAAAGGAAATCAATTTATTCCTATGTTTATATTGCATACCCAAATATACAATGCAGTGTTGCGCGCTCAAATTTGTGGGTTCGTCCCCTCCCCAAGTTGGTGGATTTTCATGATACAAAAAATCAACAGTTTTCATATTGTATAATTATGCAGCTTGTAAAATATCCCTTGAGTGCTCTTGGCAAAATTAAATCCCTAGTATGATTTCACATTGTCAGAGTTGAGGTGCTTCCCTCTTGGAAACTGGGCATCAAAATTACTTGCAGCCATTGGTATACCACCTATATGATGCTGCACTAAACAAGAACCCCTCAGGGAGCTCACCTTCTTTAGGTGAGTACGGGTGTCACAATCCTGAGGTGCCCTAGTGATCTTTTCCTTTTCCCACGGGGTTTACTGTCTTTGGTAAACATGGGCTTCACGAACCCAGGGTACCCTAGTGATCCTTCTCTATTTTCGACCCTCTTTCTTGTGATTCAATTCATTCTTTCTTTATCTTCCTGTCTAGACCACAGATATTAAAACAAATGTTTGGCGCAGTATAGCCGAAATCGGCTCTTGCGCCAATAAACCCAAAATTGCTCACTTGCTCGCACTAAACAAGAAATACCAGCTCCTGGGGAATGTACTAGGTCAGTAATGGTAAAATACCAATCCACAGCCCCATTAGAAATTAAGAAATGAGAATAGTTTACATAAAGAACTAAATTGTAATTTTTACATAAAGATTATAATTTTTAATTTGAGTTTTTTAAAATGGTATAACTATATTGATTTTTTTAATATTATGGAATGTTTATTAAATATTTATTTTTTCTTTCCTGCTATTTTCAGTTTACTGCTCCAATTTGTGAAGTCATCTGCTACTGAATGTGATGCTATTTTACAAGCATTTTTTGAATGTCTTAAATTCATAAGTTTTGTCCGCTTGGGTAATGAGAAAAAAGGTTCAGAATTGTTACGGAAAGTTTTAATGAATGAGGTAATACAATTTTTTATATTTTGAACTTTATTGTACATTAAATAAAAAATAATTTTGTCTAGGGTTTTTAAACTCTTGTATATGTACCTCTAGGAAACTACAGCTTTTAAGAGATCAATGATGTTCTTACTCTTTGTCAAATTTCATTTTATAAATGCTTTTGGGAGTAAATAGTGGCATTTTAATTCACGGGTGGGAAAAATTAAGGTCATAAGCACAAAATCCATGATAATTGGAAAAGTATTCATGGTTTATTGCAGTGATATTTGGCTCATATGTATATTGCTGAGGGAAAAAGCATATAGCAACACAACAATATTAATATTGGAAAGAGGTGAATTATTAGTTAGGATACAGGTTACATTAAATTCAAATCATTATGTGTTGTATCTTGGGAAAAGTCCATCTAATGTTGAATATAGTGATCATGTACTGCTATAGTAGTTTTACTTTGGCCTGTCATATTGTTAATAGGGTATAAAGAAATACTTACTTGGCAATAAAACTCATTCTCCCAAAAGTGTGACTGTTAACACTAGAACATACTAGGAGGGTGATGATGGCATACAGTAATTCTTCCTAGACTGTTTCAAACATTTCTATAAGATAAAAATCTAGAGACTTTGCAGGTTAGTTTATATGGCAAATATTCTCTTCAAGGAAATCATTAACGGTGTGATATTTTTGTGAGTTCATATTATTGTACATAAAAAGAAATCCAGAGTTGTAGCACCTGTAAAACCTCATATAAATTTCAATGATGTACAACTGCCCAGATAAGGCTTTCTTCTGTCGTCGAATTGATCAATTCCCTTTATGTTAGAGAGATGATAGCAAATTCCGTATTTTCTCCTTATAGACTCCCAAAAATCTTTCTGTGTGCTGAACTTCAATGCATCAGTAAAAAGGACAACTGTATAATACATCTGTATACTGTTTGCCTGAAAGTTTGTTTGTTTTTTAACTCATGGCTACTAGGTGATAAAAAAAAAAGTTTCTCTATGTGTTGTCTGCCTATGTTTTTTTAGCACTTAAGGTTAAATAGCCATTTAGTGTAGTTGTTGTCATTCCTGTGCAGCTTTTAAAGGATTTCCTTGTGATAGTATTAGATGTTTGGAATTGGATTCCACAATCTGAATATCATTTTCAGTGCTATATGCAATCACTGGGTCACCTTCACTTAAGACTGCCCAGGTCTGACAATGCTTTTCCATCTCATTCATTCATCCTAAATGGTTATAAGAACAGTCAAACATGAGTTTTAATACAATATTCACAATACTGCAAGCAAAATTCCCAGATGCTTAAATTGTCAAATACCATATTGTGCTACAAAACTAACTCTTAAACACTGGGAATTCTTAACTGAAAGCTTACATATTACCCATTTCTCAAAATATATAAACTATAAATTTTATCTATTTCACTGGTGGCAGATTTGAATTGCTGGGGAAAACATGTTTGTGATTTCTGTATTTTATTAATTTTAATTATTCTTATTTTACCATAATTAAGCAGTTTTTATGTACCATAAAATCCAGCATATAACACACACTTTAAACTCAAAAAGTAAGATCCAAACTTACTGGGGTACATATTATACGACACAGGTGTAAAAACAGTAGCTTCAAAAATAAAACTAGATCGTAATACTGTTGTTGTTTTTTTTAAATTATATATTTAATGAACGTATAAGGTTGTAGTTCTAGAAGTGTACTATTTTTTCGAAATCCTGAGCTAATACCTTGAATAAATGATTTCAAAACATAATAGCATTGCATATGTACATTTTTGGTTCCTTCATAGAAAGGGTGTGTGCATTATATGACAAATATAACTAAATATTTTAAAAAATGAAGCTTGAAAGTATCGTATGTTATACACCGGGGCGCATTACATGCAAGATTTTACGCTACAAAATCAAATCTGAATAGTATGAATAAATACATAATAATTTTTTGTCAATTGTCTTGATATAAGTATTATTGATGCTATTTTGACATAATGAATACATCTCAAAGTAAAAGCATGTATACAAGAAAAATATTGCAAATATTTTTTCTCTTAGAGATCTATTTTGATATGAGAAAGTTTTAATTATTTAAAGATAATGTTTAAAAAATATATATATATAAGTTGTTAATATGATGTAGGATTTGTATTTTAATGTGACCAGTAATTAATCAGAAGCATACATATTTACAAGCTCTTATTTTCCCTCTCTCTCATGGTTATAATTAGACTAAAACATTACTTAAGTAGAACTTGTTATGGAACATTTTTCTTCATTGTATGTTTTTTTATATTTCAGTTAATTATATTATTTTTTATAGATTATACCAATGCTAGAATCCTCACTGTATGATGAAAATAACCGTCATCTTGCTGCATCTAAATTTTACGAACTTATTGGGTCTTTGCTCAAGAAACTTGAAAAACTCAGCTGTGATCAAAATGATGAAACTTCTGAAGTTTTAAAAGAAATTTTAAATGTGTTTTGGCTAGAAATGCTTCCTATAACCTACAGAATTTTCAAACTAGAAGAAAAGAAGAAATTATCATCTTTAGTCTATTTGTCATTTTTCTTTAATAATATTTTTCAGATTGAAATCAAACCAGGTAAACCATTGAAGCAAACTGTTCGATTCAAAGATGATTGTGAAGATATTGAACCAACCACTGAAGAAAGTTCATCTGCATTTGATTCAATTCCGATGTATGTTGTAGACAGAGATTTTCAAAAAAATACTCCATCATTTTCTTCTATTTTAAAATTTTGTGAAACCCTATGTGAAAATATCGATGTAAATTGCCATGAAGGCTATTTAAAACTACTTGATGAATTACTTGTAAATGCTACTGAAGATTTTGTTAGGGAGCTTGTGAAAGTATTTTCAGCATCAAGAAACTATGAACCAACATCTGTGCTGTGTTTTGTACAGAAAGTAGTTATGCCTTGGTTAGAAAAAGCTTCTCATGATAAAAATTGCCTTATGGGTGTCTTTAAAATCATTTTTATGATTTGTATACATGTAGCTGATAAAGAATCTAAAAGTATACTTGAATGTTGTTCAAAAGTAAGTATAATTTTCAAAACAATATTCTAGATATATATTCTATTGAAAAAAAGTGAACCTTTATTTAGTGAAATTGCATCATTTTAAATTTCTTGCAGTACAACAGATATAATACTATGTATTATTTTTTTAAGAACTTTATTAGTAGAGTAAAATAAAATGAGGAAAGGAAAAAACAGAAAGAATTAAGACAGTTAAGCAATTAATTTGTATTTAACTTAACTCAGTGACGCAACAGTACAAGCTACTGTGCTAACTCAGTATACATGACCTTGAGCTCTGAAGTGTATGAACAGATGTTCCAGTCACAGGTGGTCAGTCTGATGCGAAACCCCCAGTGTTAAGTTTCCAAGTTAGCTTGTACTCATTTGTCGACCTACTGAAGGGATTAAAGGTTGAGTCAACCTTCCCCAGCCTGGTGTTTGAACCTCGGACCTGAGGTGTGGAAGCGCGATGCAGTATCACTCAGCCGCTGGGCTTCAATTTGTATTTAGTTGGCTATAAATAGTTACAAACAAAACAAAGTAGGAAGGAAGAATATATTACTACGCATTAATGCATAAAATTATAAGATACCTGTGTTGCTTTAGATATTGAAACTTTTTAACCTTTTTTGATACAGATTATTTTATAACTTTGCATTTTATCAATTCCTTGAATCAAATGAAGTTATCCTTTAACACTGAACAGTACATATGCTGTATCACAAATTTCTCTTATTTTATTAGCTGAGGTACAACTGCTGTATCAAATGCAGAACTTTTCTGACTGTTTTTATGACAGTTATACTGCAGACAAAGTAAATGTGTATAAAATTTACTGTATATAGTAAACATGTAAAGAAAATCTGATGTAAGATATAAAGCACTTTTTTTTTTCAAACAAATAAACATCCCTTCTTAATTATTTTTGGTAAATCGACCACAGGCTTCATCTTTATGCTATGTTTACATACATGTATGTTTTTAAATTTAAAAAAAAAAATGTATAATCACATTGAACAGGTAATCAATGTAAAAACAAGGTTATGGTGTGGTATTTGAAATATATTAGCCATCCTTAATTGTTTTAAGTGCTAATATTATTGGTATTTATTTTACAATACCAATAATATCTTATTATGATGAAAACTTTAAAAGTCATTAAGGATGAGCTAATTTTTTAACATTTTGTATTCTAAGTATATTTATCTTAAACAAAAAAAGTTACTTTGCTTTGTAGATTCTTAAGGATATATAAGTGTTTATACTAGTTTTATGCATACATTAATATGCATAAAACTAGATGCAATAGTTCAATATCAAATACGTATATATATAGATGTGTAAAATATGCTGCTTTCCTGTTAGCTCATCGAAATATCTTTTTTAAGAAAAATAATTTGTACCATTTCATTCTTTAAATATAAATGATTTAGCTGAATAAAATGAAAGTTCAATTTTTATTGATAGTTATTACAATTTAGGTAACGTGTTATTTAAAACTGAATATGTGATTTTTTTGTTTATTTAAGCTACAAGTTTCACAACTGGAGTGCTTTTTGAAAAAAGGCCTTGATTTGTACAAAGAAGCATATTTTTTTGATAATTGGTTGAAAATTTCTTTATGGTCTTCTGAAATTGTGACTGGTCTACAACAATTAGTTGCAGGAAATAAGTTTTTCAATGATAATTCTGCTATTCTGGAAATCCAAGTTTATCAAAGAATCCTAAACATGTGTCTAAATCATTCTAGTGCTGGTAAAGTTTTCTTGTTGTTTTCATAACTGATACTCTGTGATAAGTTTAATTTTTTTGTGATCAGATTAGAATATTTAAAATCATTTTGATTTGGATCTTAAAGCTATTGAAGTGTCATCTTCATTATTTTATTAATTTGCAGATATTTTGATTCCTGAACCAAACTTAAAAAGTGTTGTGCAGTTATTAAGTGACCTTACTAAACAGATTTTTACTGTTGAGAGACGAAGTAGCAGAATAAATCTTGCTTTGTACTTTGTTCATGATGTTTTTATAGCTATTCTTAAAAATTCTTCGGTAAGTAAGTTAATATTTATTTTTGAAAGTTTTAATACTGTTGTATCTTGTCAATTTATATTTCAATATACATGTATCATAAAATAATGACTTGTTAAATTAAATTTCATAAATTTTGTAAGTATCACTTCAAAAGATAAGAGAAATATTTTATCACTTTTTTAATTAATACATTTACTATAGCACTGAATGTTAAAATTGAACAGTTAATGTTAAAAATATTATTTATTATCACTATATTAAAATTAATACTTTGTATTTTAAAGCACACACATGCTTATTTAAAATGAAATCATTATATTCTAAAAGAAATCAATTATGAAAACGAACTGCTTTTATTGCAAAGCAGATTATAGAGTGCATTAAAAATGGTCAATTTTTGTAAAGTTTTTTTTAGTTTTTGTTTCTATATTGAAAAAATCATGATTTTTTAAATTCTTTCCAGGTATGTTGGAAGTTTGAAATCACTGAAGAACTCGTTTATGAATTGTTTCATGCAAATTTACATGGCATCTTTTTTAAGAATTCAGGTAATTTTCTTTTTTATTTTCAGGTGATTGAAATTTTTTAAAAAAAATGTGTTCTGTATATGTAGGTGTATTTACAGAAGTGTAAATTAATTTCTTGAAACCTTTTTTTTTTCCCCTTAGATGTATCACACACCTTGTTTGAAGTTCTAGAGGCTTTTATTGAATCTTATATAAATGTGAAGGAAGAGTTAATGAAAGAAAATGGCTTGCTTAACAAAATTGTTAAAGAGTTGAATTTATCAATCCAATCTTTGAAATCAGATGAAGAGTAAGTTTTTGACTTCGAATTTACTTGGCTTTTGTATTTAATGTCATTTAGAAGGTTGTTTTTAAATCGGTTTTAATTAAAAGATTAATATATTGTAAAGGATATCAATATGCTTCTTCAAAAATTATTTCATGAAACTGTGGGGAACACTAATATTTATTTGTATTTATCATCTGTTTATTTCTTTAATTTGTGATTCAATTATTAAATTCATTTTGAAATTATGTTGTTTAACTTGGTTGTAGCTCAGTTTGTGAAGGAAGTGGTGTTTTCCAGTTATATTCTTAATTTAAATTGATAAAATTATTGTATCTTTTGTTTTTTTTCTCCCCATAATTTACCCTACTTACCACAATAGCTTTATCACCATAACCAAAAAAATCACTATATATAAAATTATTTGAATATTAATACTAAAAATACTTGAAAATCTTATTTTATTGTTTGTGAATAAATTTATGTAATAAATAATTGGCTTGCTGTTTTGTATTAGAGATTTGCATAACAATTTTAATTATTGATAAAGTAAAGGGAAATATAATTAAATATATTTTCTCATTTATAGGGCAGAGTGTGTTCAGAAACATTTCTTGTTCCTGTTTAGTTCAGTTCAAAAATACTTAGCAATTCATAAACCTGATCTGAATTCAACTCTATTTATATCACATAAATTAATGGATGTATTTTTACCTGCATCTCATACTTGGGATTCATTGAAAGAGGATCTGATTATTGTAAGGAAAAACATTGTTTTATATTTGATTCCTTTTCTAATCTTAAAAAATAATACCAATATTAAGAACGTACTTTATTTTTGAAAGATTATATACATGTATAAAAACTATTTGCCGTTAAAAGTTTGTTTATGCATTAATGACAGCAAATCTGGAGTGTATAAATAATTTCTATCTCTTTCATAACTTTATGTATAGCTGAAAAACTAAAGTTTTAACTATTAATTTATTAAATCGCTTAACTTATCAAATTTTTTATGAGGTCTGTTCAGCATTAATAAATCAGTGTTATATAATTAACTCACTCTTCTGCATCCAATGTGCATCATAATTCTAATTTTAATCATAATTTGTTTCAGTATTAGTTTCATTTCTTAGCTTATTGAATTCTAAATACAAATTATGCTAAATAATTGTTTTTTACATTGCATTTTATCTAGTCCAAATTTAATGGACTTTATGTGAAAAAATTTAGAATGAAATTTGTTGCATAGCAATTTATTATGTTATATTGTAGAGTCCAAATAAAATGCAGTGATACCTCTATTTAACAAAATTTCTAAATCCAAAAAAAAAAAAAAAAAACTTATGTAAATTTTTTTTTTTTTTTTTTTTTTTAATATTTATCTTCCAATATACCAGATTCTTGGTTCTAGGAAAAAAATCATAAAATGGAGAAATTTGCAAAATGAAGATTCGTGAAATGGAGGTCCCACTGTATTTATATTGTAAATCTAAAAAAAAATTGTTTCTGTTTGTTAATATCTATAAATCTATACCTCCATTTAAACTCTATTGGAATTTGATAATGTGCTTTCTTTTCAGAATTTACTACCTTCCTTTTTGAAGAATAAAATTTTTTATCCTGTACCTATTGATGAAGAGTTGTCATATCCAGAAGACAGTGTTAAAAAATTTAATCTCGCTGTTGATGTTATTAGCAATATACTGTGCAGTGATTTTTCAGTTTCATTAGATTCTGAAGTAAATTCCACGTTTTATGTGCATTATATAAATGAACAATTTTTACAACTTTTATGGTGTTTAACATTTAATAAAGGAATTGAAACATTGGAGGTAAATATTGAGTTTCTTGTTTTAGTTATCAAAATAAAAAATAGAAAACCATTCTTAGCTAGCACATGAATTTTGTTTTAAAATTGCATTTTCGTCATCCTCTCTCTTTCAAATAAAACACTAGTTAACTGAAATTCAATCAATTAGTTTCATTTAATAATTTACAATTGCACTTAGTATAAATTTGCTAAGTTTCAAGTACCTGATTAAAGTGAGACATATATTTTATCCAAAATGGTCTAAATT
This sequence comes from Trichonephila clavata, assembly GCA_019973975.1. Lineage (NCBI taxonomy): Eukaryota > Metazoa > Arthropoda > Arachnida > Araneae > Nephilidae > Trichonephila > Trichonephila clavata. Next base: position 89,310 of record BMAO01000683.1, on the reverse strand, counting down.
GTGATAAATAATATAAATCTGCCAGTTTAATGTTTTCATGTAAGGAAAAATTAAAAGAAAATAGTATGTATTGACTATTATATTTTTCTTTGTATGGAAAGTTATTTACCATTTTGAGAAAATAAAATGATCTATTGTGCATAAAATTAGTTTGAAAATTTTTATTTGTTAATGTTCAGGATGTTGAATCATCTTCTACTATTACTCTATTTCTTTCAGGTATTTAAAATTTCCCAAAGCAATTGATCAGTTAAATTTATTTTTATTTTTATGACACTTTTTGTATTTTTGATATTACAATAGGTTATTTAGAACTTGAAATTATTTTAAGTAAGTTGTGATTAATTTGTTTGTTGCAGTTAAAATGTGATATCCAATTTAAAAATTTGATTATGAAAAACCTTTGATTTATTAAATGCAGTAGCTTAGTACATATTAATCTTTTTATAAAGAAAGTTGAACAAATGTCTAACTAATGAATAGTATCACTGGTATAATAATTGTAAAATATGTACCTTGATAGTATCTTAAACATGATCTAGAAATTAATGACTCGAAACTTATTAAACTTTGAATATATTTTCTTTTGTATAAAATAACTTCTAAATTAACTTTAAAACAAATTGTGTGAATTGTTTATATGTATTTGAGTTTAGCCTAAGCTCTTTGTAGTATTTTATTTAATCTAAACATGAAATTTAAATTTAAATGCTTAGGAAGTTTTGTAAGATTTTCAATATGTTTAATATTCTCAATTTTAATTAATTTTTTTAGGTAAGCAGAGCAGAATCTTTTTCTGAAATTATTGCAAATAATTGTCAGAAAATGTTGTCTTTCCTATCTGATTCTGATATTGACAACTTAAGACAAAAACTGTTTGATTTGTAAGTAAATAGGTTTTAATTTAATGTTTAAATAATTGATAAATAACTTCTATGAAAAATATCATTTTCATTCTTTATTTTTCATCTCTTAGATCTCTTCTTGATGAAGATTGGGCCCTTTGCTTACAAACTCTTTCTGAAATATCCCCTGCATGTAATCTGAATACTATTGCTGATAAAGAATTCGAAAGTATTTCAAATGAGTAAGTTATATTATAAATAAAGTACTATAATAATTCTCGCGAAAAAACTATGGTACTTAAGGAAAATTTGAATAACAAATTTTCTGGACATTACTTTGATTTGCATTTAAAATTACATTTTCTTTTTAAAAAATGTCTTAAATTAATATGAAAAATGTTTCAAAATGTAAAGTATTATTTATTACTTCAATTGTGCATCCTGCAGTCCAGCTAAAATTGTGTTAAAACAGAAATTTTAAAGAAAATATTTTTTGTATAATATATATTTGCTGAAGTTTTAGTTACAACTTCTCGATGAAATCAATTTTTAAAAAAATATGCTTGGAAATATAGTGTGAAGATTGCCTTTTGAATGCATTGAATGAAATGTTTATTTGAAGTTTATTTAAATAGTGAATAAGTTTGATTACAATTTAGTTTGGAGGGCTAGAATTTTTATTTGGAAACATTATAAAACATAATGATTTCCCATTTATATTAGTAACTAGCTGGTTTACCCGTTCTTAACATGAATGAATTGAAAAATAGAACAATATAGATTGAAGAAAAAAGAAATATTTTATGTGTTAAATTTAAGTAACTTGCAAATCAGAAGCAAAAAAAAAAAAATCATATTTGCCAAATTTGAAATCTGTAGGTCTAATAGTTGAAAAAATGGATTTTTTTTATTATCTATAAAGAGCTCCTATAACATCCATGTGGGTTGACTTCTAAAAACCTCCTTCTTATCAAATCTCTGCTCAGCAAAAGCTATGTCTTCTAAATTTCAAGTTTATAAAAGTTTAGTTATTTATAAAAGGGAATTTTTTTTATAAAAAAAAACGCCCTTGCAACCTTTCTGAAATATAAAATTTCGTAAAACCCTCTCTTAGAGGATCTCCACACCATGAAAGAAACATGCCGGCTAAATTTCAAGTCTAGTTTTACTAGTTCAAAAACTGAATTCTATTTTTGTCTGTAATACCCCTTTAACCCTTGTAACCCCCTTGATGTTTAATTTTCCTAAAAACCTCCTGTTTTTTCCCCCTCTCTTGAAAGGAATATACCAGCCAAATTTAAATCTGCAGGTCTAACAGTTAAAAAATGTGTATATTTATGATGGCACTTTACTCTTTGCAAACCCTTTAGGGGTTGATTTTGTGCTAAAACCCTCTTTTCGTGGATCTCTACTCCAATGAAAAGAACATGCCTGCCAAATTTCCTGTTGTGTAATAGTTCAAAAACAGGAATATTTATCCTCATCACCAATTGAGCCAACGTACCACCCCTTCAGGGTTGATTTTTACGAAACCTGTTCTTAAAGGAACTTTATTCCATAAAAGGAATTGGCCTATTAAGTTTCAAATCTGTAGGTCTAATATTTCAAAAATGGGAATATTTATCTTTAACACCACCTGATACCAGCCCACAACGCTTCTTGGGGGTCAATTTTTGCAAAACCCATTTTGCAGCAGATCTCTTTTCCATGTAAAAAAATCTACTTGTTAAATTTTAATACCATATGTCTAATAATTAAAAAATGATTATCTAGAATGCATAATTCTGTGCCATGCCACTTGAGTGTCCATTTTCTTTAAAACCATTTTTTAGCAGATATCTACTCTATAAACAGAATCTGCTTACCAAATTTCAAGACTGTGTGTCTAATAGTTTAAAAATAGAAATAACTATCTATAACACCACTTGGGGATCGATTTTCGTAAAACCCATTTCGTAGCAAATCTCTATTCCATGAAAGAAATCTGCTGGTTAAATTTCAAGACTGTACATCTAATAATTTAATAATGAAAATAATTATCAATAACACTCCTTAATCTCTTGCAACACCACTTAGCATTTATCGAAACATAGTTTTAACAACTCAAAAACCTTTGCTGGCATGCACCCAACCATTCCCAAAGTTTCATTGCAATCAGATGAACGGTTCAGGAAAATATAAGAGACATACAGACAAACATTCATTTTTATTTATATAGATTTTCAGTGTAGTGGAGTTTTTAGACAAATTGTAAATTTTCTCCCTTACGACTAAACTTATATTTTCATGTTAGAATTCATCAAATGCTGGGTGACACATTTGCAATAAGGCTAATAATATTTCAAGTGTTTGTACATGGAATTTAAGAAAAATATGTATTAAAGGTTTTCTCTCTCTCTCTCTTTTAAATTATATGTTTATGTTGGAAAATATTAGATTTTTTAATACAATAATATTTTGTTAAATTTTAACTTCTAAAAAAAGATTATATGTTTGGAAATGTATATTTTTGTTTTTGACTTTTCTGTAGGTGGCCAGGCTTACATAAATATGTTGTGCGTCAAATCCTAATACATCATTTATCAACTGAGAAAAGGAAACAATATTTGCAAGAGTGTCTTCAGGATCTTGTAAAAATGGAGAATATTTCTGATAGAAGTAATTAATTCGTATTCTACCGTCATTGTGCATTTAATTCTTTACACCTTGCTCTTCCCAATTTTATTTTTAAATATCTTTATAGTTTTATATTTTAAAAAAAATTCTACATTTCATGTTAAGAATTGTTGAATGTTACCATTGCTAAGGATTCCTTTTTGTATCACTTATGGATATAAATTTCTGAATGTTTTTACAATGGAAATATTTTTTTAATTTGTTATATTTTTTTCACTTTTGTACAGACTTTGCTGGTAGAATGGGAGAGTTATGTTGCTGCCTGCAATACAAAGACGTAACATTATTTAGGCAGGTCCAGGAGGATTTAAAAGTTCTTTTCGAAAATATAATTATGTAATTATTATTTTTTTCTTTTCAAATAATTTATTTTGTATTAGTTGTTGGCTATAATTTTTTATAATTTTTGTTTTCAGAAATATCTTTTTAAACTTTAATTTTGTGGTAAAAAAGTAAGAAAATTTTGACAATTGATCATTTTTATTGTTTAACTATTTTTTTTCTATAAAACAAAATAAATTAACTTTAATACTGTTATACAGAAATAGTCTATATAATAGTACAATTTACTAATGATAACTAAAAATTTCTACTTTATTTACCAAAGAGTTTTGATAAAGTCAACATCTAAAGTTGATTTTATGTAAAGAATTTGGTCTTATATTAATTCATAAAGGAGTTATTTTGTCAGGTTTTAGAGAAAATGAGTAATTATATGTAATAAAAACACTACCAAATTTTATGCGCAGTATTCAAAATGTATGTATTTTTTCATAATTTTTTAATAAGAAGAACATGTCTTTCTCTCTTAATAGGGATTCGTTTCGAATTTTGGCTGTTTTTTCCTAACATACTCTGAAATTTTCTCTTAATAAATGAATTTCACTGTGTTATTAGTTATAGGACACTAATATCAATAATCTTTTTGATATAATCAAGTTTCTTTTTTATACCAGATACTTTTAGAAATTTTGTTCAAAATTGTATTAAAAGAATATAGCTGAAAATAATTTTTTTTAACTTAAAAAATGTTTGATTAAGCTATGAAAGAATTTCCAAAGATTGTGAAATTCAATTTTCTCTATTCTTTAGGGTAAAAAATTGATTAAATTGAAAACATTAAAATCTCATAGTAAATTAATAATGCTGATAGGTGATACATTGAATTAGTTTATGTAGAGAGCCATGTTATCCATTAAATATTATTTGGTATGTGTTAAGAGTAGGAAAATGAGAGTGGTTTTTAGCCCGCATTGTTTTATTCAACAGTTATTTAAATTATCTGTATTTGATTTTGTAATCTGTATTTCATTTTTCACAGGCATAATTTTGAAAATTGTGAAGATTTGAAGTATAATTGCCACTTGATAATGGTGCAAATCTTTTCATGTGAATTTCGACATGGATTTGGCCTTTTGAATTCCATGATTTGGAAATTCTTCACAAACTTGGTTTGTGATTCTATTGAGGTATTTCATATATTTTGATGTTATGATTTACTCAAATTTACATATTTTATGTAATACTATTTTTTATTTATTCAATATTAGTTATAGAAAGTTCATTCCTTTTTTTTTTTCTAAATGTTTGCAGTGAGTTTTTCACTCATGATATCTTTCAAGGTTAAATTGATAGATATATATCCTAAACTATTAGTAACAATCATCACAATAGTAAGGTACAAGCTTATTGTAATGTTTATCAAACTTAAAGCAATATAATTATTTTTTTAAAGAAACACCTGATCTTTATTCTAATGTTAAATGATTACTTGAAATGTAACCTATTAAGTTTCTGAAACTTATTTGCTTTCAGAATAATTTTATATATAAACAATCCCAATTATACTTTTTGTTATTAAATCTGTATAAATATCATTCAGCAGAATATTTTATGTAAAAACTGAGTTGTTTTCTCATAAGACAAATAAATTAGCTGTTGAAGGACCTTTAATATTATAAGTAATATAGTAAAATTTCAGTACCATTAAATATTCTTTATATATCATGAAAATATAGAAGATTTAGTGCTTCAAAGGTCAATTTTTGGGGAACTGTAAATTTAATTTCATCGATCGTTTAACAACATAAAAAGTAAGTAATGTGTATACTGTTTATGTAATTAAGGAATTTTCAAAATGCGGGGAGTTCTACTTAATCTCTATGTATATTTCGTTTCAGATATGTAGATGTATAACATTTGACAATTCAGAGAATCTTATGCTATTATATCAAGCAGCTACAGTTTTCTTGTTATTATCAGAACTGCTCAAAGCACCTAAAGAAAATCCCTCTAATGTTGAATCTACCTGGGCACCTTCACCAATTTCTGATCAAACTCATAAAGACATGGTTAATTTATTGATTCATATATCAGGTATTGATTTTGTATTTTTCCCCCTTAAATTTATTAATCCACTGTAACAGTAACAAACATATAGACCATTTGGTTTCAAATGCCAGTAGGGGCCTAAACATTCTCAAAATATCTAGTTGACAGAGATTAGGGAGCTGATGCAAACACTCTTTGAACCACATGTATTTCACTAATAAAACCTATTATAGAATATGGCTACCCAATTTATTCTTGTGCATCAGAAACCAATCCTCAGAAATTAGAGCATATACATCTGAGTGCCACTCAAATTTTCTCTGGCTCAGAAATAGATGCCCATCTGATATAGCCCTGTTTGAGACCTACTTACATCCATTGCCCTATTAGAAGAGCCAATTTGGTTAAGTATTTCAATAAAATATACAGCTACAGACCCTAACATCATATTTCCTTATATCTGCACAAGTGGCACAACAATCAAAATAAATTCATCCCTTTTAGCTTGGCAAAAATATAAAAACTGATCTCTTGTGAGGTTGCCCCTATATCTCTAAAAAAACTTTATCGATCCCTCAGTAGGACTACAGCGAATTCTGTTCCATTTTGATCTGAAATTCACTGCAAGCAAGCAAACTCACCATGTCGATCATTTTAGACTGCTGGCTCTGGAAAAGATTAGTTGCATTCCTAATGATGCAATGCAGGTCTATACTGACAGTAGTCAAACAAAAGATTGTACTGGTAGTGGTATTTTTATTTGGACCCTCCCACCTTGAGACTACATTAAAACAATGCATTAAAGCAACACTTGCTTTGTTTTCAGGAATGAGTTAATTGTGACTAATGTAGGGCTTGATTCTGTCATGTCTTATGATTGTGATTTTGGAGAACTGTGGATTTGATCAGCCGCAGTGCACTTCAACATCTTAGTGACTGGTCCTCTGCATACGATGAAACCAGTGTGTCTATTTTGCTCAAACTAAGGAAGATCTCGCAAATTTACAAAGTCCACTTCCACACTCAATGGATCACTCCACATGTTATCATTAGTGGTAATGAAGTCGCTGATAGACTAGTCAAGGAGGGTAGTGAGAATGAAACGACCACTAGCTCTTTGCTTACTTATCAAGGACTATACTCAAATGAAAGATCTTTTTTTTCTAGCAGCAGCACTTGATGAATATATGATTTACTGGAGTCAAAACACTCAGTGTAAACACACATGGAGCAACAACAACAAAAATGAGAGAAACAGCAGAAACGCAATCAAAAAGTCAAATTGTAGGGCTTGTAACTGCTCTCTGACCCTCCAATATCTATTGTATATGTTACCAGAGACAGCAGGGCAAATTTTCATGTGCTTAGCATTTATTAGGGAATTCTACCTGCACAAAACACAATTTGGAGAGGAGAGGACCTTTAGTCTACGTAGGTGATCTAATAGGCAGTCGTTTCTGGTTTCCAACTTGAAGACAGCAACCACATGCCGTCTTAAGTGATCTGGGATCTCATTTAACATCTCCCCTTCAAGATTTGTCATAAATTAAATGAAAGATCTAAACTCAATTTAATATGGGATATTCCACCTATGCACCAATGGTACATAGGCTCTTTGCTGGAAATCAAATGTGACCCTGGCTCCCTGGCTGCTCTAGTTAAATTAACTAGCAGCCACCTTAAATGTCTTTCTTTTGATAGTGGCAGAAAAATCCTCCCTACTTGTAAAAATGATGTGACTATCCAGCTTCACTGGATGACTTTCTGGGTTGCATCAGACTTTCTAGGAGGGGAGGGGCTTAACATCCAATTCCTTTATTATTATAGATTTTTTGGTGATGGTCAACAATTCTCTTCAAGTATGGTGCTCTCTCTATACAAAGTCATGCTTTTTTAGTATAACAGAGTAACAGCAACATCTAGTATATTACTAGTTCCTCTATCTTCTATTTGCAAGATAGTAAGATAATTCTTTCAAAGAGTTAAATTTTTTTTTTTTCTTAATTGGTATTTTTTAACATAAAATTCTGAACTTTAAATAGTTTCTATTCTAAATTTATGCTTTTATTTTGTGGTTGTTTGCACCTGAAGATTGTTAATTAAAAATGTATTACAAATAGTGTCTACAATCTCTACTGGAATAACATTGTGACTTTAAAATGTACAAAAAAGATTTTTGAAACTTAACAAAAATGAAATTTTTGATTTCCTTACTTAATTAACAAAGCTTTGTAAAACATTCTTTATTTTTATGTTCAAAACAAAATTTTCTCTTTTATAGTTTGAAATGAATATTTCAAAAAATTATTAGGTTCATATTAAGGCTGTCATTTGGCTATTTACAGTTAAATTATGTAAAACCATTCCTTCCTATATTGTGTGCTTATAAGCATTTATGTAAAATTTCGAATATGGAGTTGATTTCATTTTTGCATTTAGCCTTTAATTTTTTTTCAGAGTTTTAAATCTGGAAAAAGAAGATTGGGAGTAATTTTTAGCAAGATATTTTTAGGTGAATTTTCAGTTATATGATATATTGTTATTATATTGTTGCTGTTGCTTTAATGAGAACCTTTTATAGAATATGTTTCTGTAAATATTAATAATTACATTAATGGATGAATTTAGATAATTTTTTTATGGTCACTTGGTAGCTTAGTGGTCATGATCATAAACTCATGGGCAGAATTATAAAACCCCAGATTCGAGTCCTGATGCCAAATGAAGGCCTGAGGGGATGCAATTTAAATCTGTTGGGGTCCAAAGTCCTCATGTTGGTGTGGTGTTGAAGTTGGGAAAAAGGGGAATCTCTTAAGAGGTGTTGTTCTCGTCACTTCTCCGCTGTTGAAAATTATAAGGTTCATCACCCATAGGTTCCATGTTGATTTAGAGTGTAAAGTTAATAAGCATTCACTCATTGGATAATTTTTTTTTATATTATAGAGTTATAAACAACATTACCAGTTCATTTAGACTTCAAAACTATAAGTAAAAAATATGTCAAAAATTAAATGGTTTTATTTTATTCACTTTATGTGTTTGCTTAATTTTTTATAACATCAATGTTTGTTTTTCAATTACACTTATTATTCATTTATATAATTATCTAAGAAATTTCTTGATTTTTTTTTAATGAGGAATTTTTAAAATAGACTTATGTGTAACTTAGAAAATTATATCTCTCTTAAGAGCTAGAATTTTTCTTTGCAATCAAAATTTTAATTTTCAGATCTTGAAATAAAAACTAATTTTTAAATGTTTTCCTTTCCTTTTTTTAACATGGTTACATTTTTACAGAAAAACATAAAATAATTTATAAAGTTTATTTATTTTTTTATGAATTCAGAATTAATTTAGTTGTATTCGTTACATAAAATGAAAGTATCTTGAATCAGGATTTCAAAGTTAAATTGATTACATTTATTTTAAGACTTACCCTCTAATCTATATTTTCACTTTAAAATGTATAAGGTACATAATTTTTATAAAAAAAATTTTACTGTGAATTATGTTTGGAAATTAATTTTTTCTTCTATTTTTCTCTGATAAAAATGTTTTAGTAATTTTTATAAGGTAAATAGTCATTAAAATATATTTGTGTGTTTGTTAAAATATGTGTGATTAGTCATTTTTAGTTTTATATTAATAAATTGAATCAAATCAATTTTAAGGTGCTTTAAATGATTGCAAATTTACACCTGTGGTGCGTGAAATAGTGCTCTCTCAATATTTGGAGGCTTTGAAACATGTTCCAGAAAATAATCTTCTAAACATATTAGAAGATTCTGAAACTCAATTTAATCAATGCGATGGAGATTCAATTTTGAACCAACTTATATCATCTCTTACTTCTCCTGTGCGGCAAATACAATTTGCTGCCCATGCAATACTCTTAAAGTAAGTAAATATATTCTCATTATCTGATTTTTTTTAAAAGTTATTTGATGAATTCTTTTGGTTGTGCTTAAATTGTTTGTTTTTCTTGTGATTAATTTTTTAAATATGTTCTTAACTTAATATTTCATGTAACTTTTTTATTTAATCTTTCTCTACAAACTGAATTTTTGAATTAAGAGATAATAAATTTTTACTAGATTTCAAATTAAGAAAATAAAAGTTAGTTACAGCAAAAATTTTCTTAACAGAGCTAGAAAAACTAACTTTTCCCAGGATGGCTGCTTGATTTGATCACGGTATATTAAGCTTGGAATTGGCAATTATTCTATTATACAGTAACATGATATGGTCTAAAAATTCGGAATCATTTCTTAGAATGTATATTCATAATAGTAAACTTGTCTATACATACTTTGTATAAAGGGATATTTTATTTTGAACCACTTTTTTATTTGAACCTCATTTGTTCCGTATTCTTAAGGGAGAAAATCTTATTTTTGGGGTGAAGGGTAAATTTTTTAATTTTAAATAAGTCGTTTTTCTTAGCATAAAAAACTTATATGAATAAAATTTTTGCTATATGTTTACTTTATAGTAACTGTAAATTAAGGAATTCAAAAGATTTAAGCACTGCATAATTTTTATTTCAATGAATATGTCTGATAAACGGATAAATGCTTGAAGAAAATGAAACAAATTTACTTTCTCTGTGGCACTTTTTCAAAGTGTGTTTATATTTCTATTCAAAATTAGTAAATTTTATGCATTTATTGATTTTATTTTACTGTGAAAATGTTATCAGTAAATAAGCTGTCAGAAATAGATTGTGAAGTAAAAAATGAAATCAAAAATTACTGCAATATTATGCAAGTGTTCACATATAAATCCTTAATAATATAATATGTGTTTAAAAGAAAGATATGTATGGAAAAATGTAATATTTGGGGGGGGGGGGTCATTCATGTTAAAATAAAAAAGTGTACCGCATGTGTAACTGTTACCTATGTGCTTTCCTCCTAAAGTTGTGTGTAGTAGCCAAGTAGTCATGGCTGGGATTGTACTGAAGTGGTATGCTTATACCCAAAGGACAGAACCTGGTACCTTTGGTTCCATAAGCATGTAACATACCACTGGACCAAAATGATCACTTAAGTCCAGAAGCTGTTCTAACTTATATAGATGATACTGCTACAGATTACCTATCAAATCATGGGTTTGAGTCCTAGTGTTTCTAAAGTTTCACTTTGTTGTGCAGCTGATGTCTGTTACATCTATCAAAGTGCTTATAATGGTGTGGAAGTTTGCAGAATCTGAAAAAGACTCAATTATGTATTATCTGTACTTATCTGTCACTTGACCATGGATCAAAACTATGAGGTTTGTTAGCAATTACTTATTTCCTGAATTAACTGATTATCAAGTATACATATGCAGTGCATCAAATAAGTTTTAAGACTCATCCCAAAGCGCATGTTGTAGTGGCATGTGTCATAATGTCCATCATCTGCTGGCCCACTGCTCACAAGTTGTGCACAATTAGTCAAGTAGCTGAGAGAAGACGAGTGTTTATTCAGAACTGAATTGTTTTCATGTTGATTTTTTTAGGATAGAACAAGGAGCTGTAATCAAATTTAAAGCAAAATTTAACGTAAAACTTGGTAAAAGTGCTTCGGAAACAGACCAACTCATGAAGCAAGTTTATGGTGACTGTTGTTTAAGTAGATCAAATATTTTTGTGTGGCACAAACGGTTTTTGAATGGAAGATATACAGAGTAGAAGATGATCAGTGTAGTGGAAGACCAGTTTCATCTAGAACACCTGAAATTATTGAGAAAGTATGAAATTTTGAGCCAGAGGATCACTGTGCATCATTCAGAATGATGGCAGGCTCTTTAACCTCTTTGGTACGAAGAGAACGCAAATACTTGCTTACTGCCAGGGCCGGAAGTTTGTCACAAGTGTTACTCGCAGACCGGAGGGTTTTATGTAGTTAAGCCTAAATCCATAAAAGTACCGGAATATAAATGCGTTGTTCAATATTCTGTATATTATACAAAAGGCATACTATTTTTATGTTTTGTATTATTATACTTTATTTACTTCAGCCTGTTTTCTGTTTAAGTATAAGTTTTTAAACATTTTATTGTCGGCATTTATAAAAAAGTAAGAGAAAAAAGATAAATTTTGTCTACTAGATCTAATTATCCATTAAAAACTAAACTGGAGGCAAACTCAAACCAAATGTTCTAGCAAAAATAAATCTCTCATCTTCTCTATAAATAGTAACCACATGTTCATTTGAAGAGCAGTCATAAAGCATTAAATTTGGAAAAATTCCCTTCCCTTTATGTTTATAAAATAAAAACCACGTGTATGTGAGTAATATTTTTCTCATTTCATGTAGAAGGTCAAATCTCCATGTATCTAAAATCTTATGGACATAGAATGCCATCTATTGCCAAAAAACTGACCTTAAAAAGTGTTCCAGGTGCTTGGCACGCATACATGTTGTTCAATCTGTGGTGGGAGAAGCGCTCTCCCACGCTGACGTGTCTCTCATCTGCTAGCAGTATTTCATGCCAACACGCATATGTGACGTTCATCTGGAAGGGGTGAAACATCAACAAAAAAACCATTCAAACCATCTTGCATGAAGATTTGGGCAAAACAAAAGTGTGTGCTAAATTTGCTCCACACACTTTAACAACTGAACAAAAGCAATTAAAAGTGTATATTACAGAGATATCATTTCAGATGCTAAAAACAATCCAAACTTAAAGTCCATTGTTGCAGTTAAAAATAACTGGTGTTTCCAATATGATCATGAAACAAAATAATTGTGGAATGGAAATTACAAAATTCACCGCTAGTCAAAAAAAAAAAAACCAAAAAAAAAGTTCCATCCAAACTCAAAACAATACTCATTACATTCTTTGATAGTAAGGGTATTATCCACAAAGAATTTGTTAAAACTGAACAAATAATTTGTTTGATGTCTAGGATTCCTCATTCATTCAGAATATCGGACTGAAAGCAGTTGGTGTTTATTACTTGACAATGCACCCAGTCACACCTCCCTTATTATTTGTCGATGTTTGGCAAAAAATAATTTTTTTATGTTAAACCATCCACTCTATGCACCAGATTTAGCACCCTGTAACTACTTCTTATTTCCAAATCTTAAAATAAAGTTAAAAAAATATTATTTTCAAGATATTTCGACCATAAAAGTAGCTTCAATGCATGCTTTGCAGGCCATTTCAGAGTGATTTACAACAGGCGTTCAATTTATTAATGAATTGCTATAGCATATGCATTAACGCCAGAGGTTGCTATTTTGAATAAAGAACCAAAATGGAAATTAATTTCTTGTTTCCATTTCTTTTTACAGACCCAAACATATTTGATGCACTGTGTATGTGTTTGTTGGCTTTTCACTAAACTCTTGAGTTATTTATTAGTAAAGTATAATTGTTTTTGTATTGTATCGATTAAATATGTAATGTAAAATTTTGCATGTTTCTGTAAATAATAGAAATATATCTATAATAATTAATATGCTTAATATATCATAAATGGTAGTTTTATTTCATCATAATGTAGGGAAACAATTCCTCTTCTATGAAATTGAAAACAATTTTCCATGCTTTATATTTATATAAAGCACAAAAATTGTATGGTTTTGTTTATTTATGATTCTGCCACAAAGCTCTTTAAAAAGTTATACTTATAATAAAATAGGGAATGTTATAATATTGCTTGCTAGAATTTAATTAGATATTCTTAGATAATTAGAAATTAATATTATGAATACTTTTGTTAAAGTAAATTCTACATTTGCTATTTCTATTGTAGATTTTCTTGCGATCAAAATCAATAAATTCAAATATTATGCAATGATTTTATTCTTATTTCCATTTAATATATGTATAAGGCTTTCTGATAAAATTATTAACTCCCTTCTCATCATTTCATAAAATATTTCCCAAGCAAGATATTGTCAATATTACATGAGAGTATTTTTATTTTTATATATTTTTGGAAAAGTATTGCTGATATGAATTGTGTTCTCTAAAATTATACAAATGTAGCCTCCATGTTATTTAACAAATGTATATATTTATATATTTTTTAATCTTTAGAATCATGCCATCAATTCCTTCATTGTCCGATGAAATTAAATCTCAATGTAGCAGTGAAGATGAGTCTGAAGAAGATGTAGTAAAAATCCCACATTTGTAATTATCTTTTATTTATTTCATGCCGAAACTTACTAATCTTGATAATAAATTATTCATCCTGTGTGAAACTTAATCCAGCGTAAAAAAATTTTGATAAAGACAGTAATAAAACATTAAGAGATTAATTTTTTTAAATTTTCGTATCTCTTGCGTATGAAAAATATTTATGATTAATTAACAATTGTGTGTTTTAGAGGTTGTTTTTTTAAATATCGATTTAAAAGAAACCATTGGTGGTAAACAATTTTACCTCACCTCCCCACCTGCTTTGAAACTATTGTTTAATTTTTACAAAGATTATAACTTTATTAGAGTATAATGTTATAATTCCTTAATTCTCAATTCCATGGTCAGTAAGACAATTACATTCCCATTATACTTTTATATCATTTCCATAATTCAGTCCATCTTTTAGGCATTTTGGTTTATTGGATGACTTACATAGAAGACATACTTACAGCACAAAGAACATTACATAACTCTGACTCTACAAGCTGAACAAAGTATATCTCTCAGATGACTTGCAGCGCCATCTATTAATTTAACATTTAATTTACATTATTTAACCAAATTATTGTTTTTAACACTATTTAGCTGTGTCTTTCATTTTACTTATACTTGGCTGTTAATTGGGAGTATATCAGTCTTTTTTTATTATAATTTAAAATAATAAAAAATATAAATAATATAAATAATAATGTGTTATAAATAATTAATGCCTGTTGTTTTCCCAAAGTTACTTTTTTCTCTTATTTTATTCCTTAATGTGTATTCAAGAATTTTTCCTGGATTCTTTACCATGTACGTGTAAATAATTTTATAATTTTTGCTTTACTTCAATATATGTGATGAAAATCCTTGTGAGAAAGAAAAGTTAAGTTATGACTGTATAATTATTTATTCAAATTCCAAGATTCTCACAAGATGAACTGGAGGAAAAAATGATAAACATAAAATGTCTTTATTTTTAAACTAAATTATAATTTGACAATTTTTTAAGATTACATTGCATTACATTTTGCATTTCTTTCATAACAAACTATTTTTCACAATTTAAATTACACTAAGTTCAAAAAAGTAATACTATACTCTCCAATCACAAAATATTTTCTTAAAACTGAAAACTAGTAGTTTGATACAAGTTGCAATACATTAACTATATCATTTTTTGAATCAAGCTTTACATTTGCTAAATTATAATTGTGCATTTTATTAAGTAATATTTTAATCCAAAATGTTTTTCATGAAGAGATGTATGTATTTGAATACTTATATAAGGTATTGTATCTAAAAAATTTTGAATTTTTTAAAGTATAACATGAGATGTACTATTGAATTAATTATTCAGAGTCATAAAATGCTACTAATTAAATAATTTTTGCAAAATGTATTTCACTACATTATATGCTTGTTTGATTATAAGGCTTTGGAAGTATTTTTTTTATTTTTTATTCACAGCATATGTGCTTTAAAATCCAAAATGTTAATCAGTGCCTTTGGGTTTTGAAAAATATCATTATATGGATATGAACTCAAAGTGTATGAGTTTTAGAAAACATGTTTACCCATTTTTATATTTTTCAAGCATGATTGAAACAACTTGATATTAGACTGCCAATTACAAATTTTAATCTTTTCATCAAAAAAATAATAATTATTGTCAAGTTCACATTTTTTACACACTTATACTGTATATTTTGAGTTATTATTCATATTGAATCATTTTATAATAATTTCTTTTATATTTCTGACTAAAAGAATGAGGCACCCATGAGATTCTGTTCTGATTTATTATAATCATTGAAGTTTTGGTATTTTGTGAATATTTTATTTAATGGAATATCAAATTAATTTTACAGTGTAGTTGGTAGATATGGATTTAATTATTTTCAATACTTATTAATTGTTAATTCATTTCATTTATCTTACAGATTGTCACCTTTGATTGAAAAATTAAAATACTTGAATGAACTTGTAGAGGGTATGCTTCTGGATGTAAAAATTGGTGATCAGTGTGCTATTGTCCCATTTACTGATTCATATGTTTTTGCCATGGCATATCTTTTGGCTTGGATAGAAGTGTTGGAGTTCATTTCAGCTTCCCCATCACAGGTAAATGTATGGATTTTTTTTATAATATATTAAAATTACTTGAAATTGGAATCAATGCTTTTAACACGTGTGTACTAATCCAAAAGCCACTGTTGCTGACATCCAGCTAACAGTAAGAACCTGTCGATTATTCCATAAATAATTGCATCATTTGTGGACAGTTTCTGGATATTCAACTTAACTCCTGTAGATCAATACGGGAATTGCCTTTATAACAGTATTGCATTGTGATTGAAATTCGAAGTGGTTTCTGGACAGATGGACATGGAACATCAAGTGGTCTTAAATAACCAGTCCTGTTTTTGTTTTGGTAAAGGTTACATTGTCAGCTTCAAGATTTGTAACTTATGCTAAATCACATATCCAAAAGACTATGTTGAATCACCCTTGCTGTTAATTACATGCTCTTTGATGGGCTTAAAGTTACATTCAAAAGATCCTGCAGTTCCATTTCTTATTTCGCAGTTTCAATCACTTTTCGAGCAAGATTACTAGCACTTTTCTGCTGCTATTTGCAACTTGTTATCTCATGGCAGTTATCATTTTAACTGGACATGTCTGATTGATAATGTTACGGATAGCATGGATTCAGAAATCACTACTCCACCCATACCATTTAATCTGTAAGAACAGCATGTTAGGGTTCAAGTAGCATGGCATGAACTTTCACAAGAGATAATGATCATACTTAATTGGAATAATACTACTATTCTGAATTTTTTTTTTTTAAATTCAAATAATTTACTTTTTTGCAGGCATTTTATCAATCTTTTAAATTTCATTGTATTATGACAGTTTTTTTCTGGTTTCTTTATTTTTTTTAATGTAAATAATCTCATGGTCAGTCATTAAAAATAGTTAAGATTTCATATAATATTTAATACAAAGAAAT
The DNA here is from genome assembly GCA_019973975.1 of Trichonephila clavata. Lineage (NCBI taxonomy): Eukaryota > Metazoa > Arthropoda > Arachnida > Araneae > Nephilidae > Trichonephila > Trichonephila clavata. The sequence goes on along the minus strand of BMAO01000683.1, from coordinate 72,315 downwards.
TTTTGTGTATTAGTTCAGTTCTCAAAGAAGGTTTTGTTAATTGAAATATTATTATATAAAAGCAGATTTACCTCAAGAATTTGCTTGCAGTAGTTAAGCTAATTTACATTTTTATGAAAAGCATTATATGGATAATTCTTTTTACTTTTATGACTATTTATGGTAATTTTTAATAAAAAGTAACTATATCTAAGATTAATTTTTATCTTACTTAAACCTTATTAAAATTAATAATAACAAATTACAAAAGAATATCTGAATGCACTTTTTTTTATGCACTATAAATAATAATTTAAATACCAATGTTTTTCATAAAAGGGATGCTTTTGCTTTTAATATAATTCCATTCTGATATAGTAATATTCATTAGCAGTTTTTACCAATATATTCTCAGTATAATTATTTAGTGATAAAATTAATACTATTTTTTAATTATAAGATACAGCTTGGAACATGATTACCCTATTAAATTTCTTAACTCATACATTAATAATTAGTTTTAATTTTAGTTTATATTAATTTACATCTTAATATTTACTTTTTAAACATAAATGTCACCACCAAATAACTTGTTTGGAATTTATTTGAATTTGCTATAGTATATCTAATTTGTACATTTTATTTTGTTTGTTTGTTTTTTAAATTAGTTTGTATTTTTATACTTTTTACTTGTAATATATCATGAGTTCATGAAATATATTTATGAACAATTATTTCCTGAAATGCAACCTAATGTTTCCTTGTTGTGGTTCTTTGTAGTGAAAGAAAAGATTATTTTTAGATATTTTTGGTTTATGATTTACGTAGTTTTTTTTAACTAATTAATTCTAGTACTTGAAAATCTATTACATTATTTTTAAATAAGTAGATTACTTGTGTATGTGTTACTCTTTGATTATGGTGATTTTGATTATTGTAAATATATTTTAGTACTAAAATTTTTTGCATTATTTCTAGCTGTATTTTCCCCCCTGAATTTTGCTTCTATTCAGTTATGTAAGCAAAAGAAAGTTAGCACAGTAAAACTTTATTTAACCCGCAATCACCCAAGTGTATTACTGTAGCTATTTTATTTTTTCACATGGTGAGATAACTAAGTAGCCATAATCGTTAACTCAGGGCTGGCGTCATTACTGCCAAATCATAGATTTGAGTCCTGGTGTCACTGAGTGTCCTGGTGTACTGAGATGCACATTAAATTTGTCATGGCTCAGTTCTCATTTTAGTATTGTGTTGTGGAAGTTTAGAGAATTTAACAGCAGTTCAGGTGTCATCTTGTCTTGTGGTTCAAAATCAGTAGCTCTTTTGTCTATTTACTTTGTCTTGTATTGTCTTCCTATTCTCTTGCCTATTGTTTTTCTTTAAATTAGCTTTATAGTAATGTAGTAATTATAATAATTATAAATATAATTTATATCACTATATATTATAGAATGCATTATTACACATGCAATTGATATTTGAATGAATATGAAAAAAATAACAAAATCTTCTTGGAAATTAAAATAAAATGCTAAGCATGTAAATATGATTCAATAGATCTGGCTCAACGTTAACATAATTTGTCTTAAAATATTTAAAAACTATTTACATTAAGTAAAATAGCTCTATATATTTCTTAAGTTAAAAATAAGTATTTATTAGTCAAAACCATTGGTTTACAATCTGATTTGAGAAAAATCTTATGGATAATAGATTTTTTCAGAATTCAGTTTTCTTCAAGATACATAGTGAATTGTCCAAGGGTTTATATTTAAATACAGTAACATTTCCATAATTTTAATTTGTATTCTATAAAGCAGTAATTCTCCACCACTGTGCCAGAGCAGTTTTGTGAGCTGCCAAATTTTTTTAAAAATTATTAATTATACTCCGAGAAAAAAAATAAACCTGGAACCAAATCATTTAGCCATTTTATAAAAATAAACTAAGGGTATTTGTAGTATATTTATTTTATCCTTTCGTGGATAGATATAAAAGAATTTGATTGGGTTCGTAATTCATTTGTGATTTATGGAATACATCAAAAAATTAATTATCTTTGAATGATGAGGAAAAACTTAATTTCACTTAGTAATAATCAAAATTTAATTCAGAACATTTGAAAGAGTCAATTAACTCATTTTGGGTTAAAATTAGAGGCAGTTACCACATAATAATTAAAAAAAAGCTTTAAAATATTATTGCATTTTTCTACATCTTATTTGAGTGAATTTGGATTTTCAGCATTAACAAATATAAAATTTTTTAAAAAATCAATTTTTAAATGTAGATGACAAAATGAAAGTGGCATCTTTTTTGCAACCAAATATAGAAGAAATTATCAAAAATCATCAAGCTTAATTTCACATTAAATGTATTCTTGTAATTACTCAATAAGAAATTTGTTGTCTTTGTCATACATACTATTTTATTTAACATTGAAAATTGTTGTCATATACTATTTTACATAGCGTTTTACAGGTAAGTAAAATTCTTTTAAACAATTTCAAAATTTGGTAGCACACTAACAAAATAAATTTAAAAGTGTACCACAAAAAAAAAGGTTGAGAATCATTGCTATAAAGGAACACTTCTATTTTGGACACCTTTGTAAATTTTATGTTGAGCAGCTTGGAATTGCAGAAAAAATTCATTTATTTATCCTTCAATGTTTGGACAAATGAGTCCTCTTTGCACAAGGGGGAAAAGTTAATTTTACCTTTATTGTATTTTTCTTTATTTATGTATGCTGCTTTTTTGTCTCATACTAGATTGATTCAATATCTTATTCTAAATAAAGAATTAAAACCTTTTTACTACAGGAAGAACTAGTCCTAATAATAGGCATGTTTCATTGTAATTAAAAATATGCACAACTGCAAGATAAAGGGTTTTTTCCTTTTTAATATTATAAATTAATACTCACTGATCTAATAAGGCATAGGATAGTCATCTACTGTTAAGAAATATCCATTTAGGTTTAATATTCAATGACTTTTTATGTTTCTTCTAAAATAGAAGTAGACAAATAGTGGCCCACCAGCCACATGCAGCCTGCAAAGATTTTTTTTTATGGCCCGCCAAGGCAGTATGAATACCAGACAAACAGACCAAACATGTTTGGGTCAACATATGTTTGTGAGCAAAGTTTTTCTTGCATGTTGATCTAGAGTAAATATAAACGCAAGTTGGCAGACATTAACACTTGTAGGCTGTGATGAGAATTTCAACAAGGAATCTTGTTCCTGATTTCAAAAAAATTGTAGAAAAGTGATAAAGTGTGTTTGTCTCATTAAACTGGTACTAAAACTAAGCAGTTTTGCAGCTGTAGATATGAAATTATCATAGAAAATAGTGGAATAAAACTGCTGCTATTTTATTTAACATACATTTATTGATTTTTGTAGTACAATTTATACCTTTTATGAGTTGCAAAGTTAACTAATGAATGCAATCATTTTAAAAAGGTGAGGCTACGGTATCTCCAGCTTCCATAATGTGGCCCTCAAGTCAAAAGAATTGCCCACCCCTGTTCTAAAAGGAATTTTTAAAAAAAAATTATTAAGTTTTAGATTTTTTTGTCAAAATTCTTTTACAAGAAGATTGCGTAAATTATTTCTTTAACTGTATTTGTAATTTTTTTTTGTTTTAATTGCTTTATCACAATGTTTACTAAATCTACTGCAGGAAGCAGAGTGCATATATTTGAATTGCTGTAATAGATCATGCTGTTACCACCATGTTTACTACTTTTTTGTTCTAGCCAATTATGCTGTCAACTTAGAAATTCTACTGTGTATGTGATATTAACTTTTGAAAACATGTTAAAAGTTTATTAGTTTATATATAAAATAAATATTGGGGGGGGGCATTTTTTTTTCCAAATGGTTCTTGTTATTTAGATTTGAATATTTCTTGTACTTGTGATGTATGATCTATGAAACTTCAAAAAAAATTAATCTACCAATTCATTTTTTCATATTAAAATTATTTTAGTTTCAAATTTCCGGAGGAGCTTTTTGCACATTCATCTATGCTTTCATAGTAATTTCACAAACATGAAAAAATAGTAGTTTATTGGCCTTTTTTTAAATAATTAAGGGTTAAATGTTTAATGTATGTAATGTACACAATGTATAAAATTACTTGATAAACGATAAAAAATGACTTGTACTGGATATCCATTGAATTTTATGTAAAAGTACTGAAATTTAATTTTAAGCACTTATTGTCTTGAATATAGAGCTTGATTATAAAAGAAAATATTTAGAAACTAAAAGAAATAATAAGTATTATAATCATGATAAAATTTTAGATCAAAATTAGTACGTGATTTACTTGGCTATATTGTTCATAAATAGTTTTGTAATTTGTTGTATTTTGTATAATTGCTGTATTTAACAAAATAGTATTAATTTACTTTTATAGTGGTATTGCCTCTTTTTTAGTTTCATTTTGTTTTATTTATCAGATTCGTATGGGCTATGCAATCCATCTTGAAGAAATGAATCTTTTATCTACGCTCTTCTCACAAGTATTTCGCTTACTGCCTGAAAATCCCATGGTGTGTTTAAAGAAAGGACTAAAATTGGAAGATCCTAAAAAAGATTTAAAACTTTTGTTCATTAAACCACTAGATTTAAATCAGGGTTGGTATATATTTCTTTCTCGTAGAAATGGGAAAATTTTGTTTTATTATTAATAATCAATTGGAAGTGTCATTAAAACTAAAAATAGATGAAAACCATTGTATAAAAATTTTGTTGTTATTGTGGAATAGATCAGTGTAAAATATAATGATTTCTTTGTATAATTTTAAAATGCATAGTGGCCTCCAAAAGTTAAGGTACTACTAGTCTTTGCATCTAATTTAAAAATGTATGCATTAAAAATTGAAAATTTGGAAGAATCGTGTTTAAATAGTTATACATTGAAAATTACATAATTTTAAAAACAAGCATTCTAAATAACAAACAAATGTTATAAATAGCATTTTTCACTATAACTCTGTGTTTAGATAGGTAAGTCTTGTTTTCTTTAATGTAGCATATGAGCTGAATCCCTTTCTAAAGTAAGCTGAAATTTATGAAGAGTACAGAAGCCCCTCACACACACATTGTGCTGTCTAGTACAGATAAAACTGGTACATTTGTTTTGATTAAGAGGAAATAAAAGATTTTTTTATATATAGTTCATGAATGTGTCAACATCAAAGTGTAATATATATTGTCTCACTTGAGTAGTGTCTCTCCTTTGGGGTGAAGAAGGGAGTGAATATTTATGTCACACTATTAAGCTACAAGAGGACTTTTGGCGACGAACCTCATAATTTTGAACCATGGTCAAGTGACGAGGACAACACCTGAGCTGGCACCCCCCCCCCTTCTCCTAACTACCACACCACACTAACGGGTGGACGTTTGCGCTCTCGACAGATTTAAGATGCATTGCTCCCTTACACAGCAAAGGGCTGAAGGAATTAAAAAGTGATCTTTTACAGGAATTGTAATTCGTCACTAACCTTAACAGGCCTCCTTGTTATACTGAATAATCAGATTGAAATTTTGACCATCCTGTGACACATATTAAGACATCTAACAACATAAGCATGCAATAACTTTATTTTTATTCATCCAATTACCTGTCTACTGAATGTCAATAAATGGCATCTTCTAGATGTGGACAATCATATCTTAGTATCCACAAGGATAAAATAAATTCCGTACAAATTGCACTTATGAGATATTCCACTGTATCTTCAGACTGCTACATAAATGTCCAATTTTTTTTATGAAATAACTATAGTCACCACTATTTCTTTAAGTTTTATTCAAGTTGCTTGTAATAATTTATCTAAACCATATTTTTTTTTATGAGGAGTATGAAAAAATTAGTTGTGCCTTAACTTTTGGAAGCTAGTATATTGTAAAATAACTGTTAAACAATTTTAATTCTATTATTTGCACTAGGCTGTATTGTTAGAATGTTATTGTTTCATTAAAAGATGCATCTTAAAACTTGTTAATTCTTATATGTGTAGTTTTATTATCAGTATATTTTTATCTTTGTGGAATATCTGTTATGAGGCCTTTATGTTGATATATATATATGTATATATAATATATGTGTATGTATAATTTTATTAGATATGTAAGCTTAATTGAGAGAGATAAATAAGTCTGACCCCGTTAACCTTGTCAGGTTCTATGGTTACTAAAACAAGAATTCAGTGAACCATGAAGAACAATATATGTGCACTCTTTGCGTTTGATTTATTTTTAATGTTATTAAATGTAAACTTGCATTTATGTATAGAGAAATGAATTAAAGTAATTTATAGCAGTAGAAATCAACATTTTAGATTTATTTTATGTATTGTAATACTATTTAATTTTTATAGTCTTGGAACAATTTCCAATGTGCAGGGGAGAATGTCTTTCAGAGGTTTCACAAAACTAAAACTGTTGTCTTGCTTCTACCCTTAAGCTTTTTGTTTGAACAGTCCATACAATATTTCTTTTTAGTTTAAGATAAGGTACAAAAAAAAATGAGGATGAGGTTAGTAAAATGTGTGTGTAGTTTTCCATCAAGTGGATTCTTTAAATTTGATGTTGATAGTCATCCCCTTTTTTGACTGCTTTGTCTAAAATCTCCCACTAAGTCAACAACTTAATTACTTATAAAAAGGAGATGAGTGGGTAGTTCCATGCCTATACAAGTAAATTGAAATTCATTCTCACTATTCTACATATTTTGAATTGAAAATTTTATATATATGTAGTGAATTAAACAAAAGAGAAAAAAATTCCATGCTTAACTTGTTTCCACAAACTTTATGGATAAATTAACAAAGCTTGGTAAACTATTGCTGAATGAGATCTCCAATGTCACATAGTTATAGTTAATGTTACCACTTGCAAAAAAATTTTTTAATAAATTATGTTGTCATTTCCTGCATGCTAAAAGTTTAATATTAATTAAATTGAGTAATAATATAAATTCCAACATTGATATGAATTTTCTGTATGATTTTAATTTGTTATGAAAGAAAAATACCTTTGATAAAATGTTCAAAGAAAATTTTATGTATCTGTTTATTAGTCAATCTCCTATTGATGGTTGTTTTAGGCATTTTTTTCTTAATTTCTTTCATGAGACATCTTATTTGCTGTTTCTTTATCTGAGACCCTTTTTAGCTCAAAATAACTTTATAATAGTCCTATTGTTTTGAAACCCTGCAAGTGTGCGATTAAAGTCCCTATTTTGGTACACCATCCTCTTATTATCTGACATCTCTTTACCGTTTTAGGTAAATTAACAATATTTTCCCACGACTGATTAATTATTATGGAAACTACATTTATAAAAGAAAAAAATCTTTAAAATTAGCCTAATATTAACTGATTGTACAGCTGATCTTAATGATCTGGATATCTTGAAAAGGATTTTTTACAAAATAAATCATACTTAAAACTGAAACATCTATCTTTATTAATAATGACTCTTCATACAAAAATATAACAGAAAAAAAAAAGTATAATATCTGCCTCAACATAATCTTGGGATGCAACCAATTACAAGATTAGTTGGAATTCCTTAAAGAGAGAAAAATAAAGTTATGACTGTCTAACATCTCAGCAATATATCTCAAGTGATTGCTTATCAAGGAAGCTGTAGTGTAACTATGTTAAACAGACTTGCATATAATTGAATTACATATTAATGGCATCTGACTACATTTGGTGTAAAGAGATAATAAAGCTTCAGATCAGAAATTATATGAAAGTCTGGTATCTTGAGTAAATTTTTCATAATATATGCTTATGTTTAGTTTTTGAAAAATATAAATATTAAGTAAAAACACTTACATTATTTCTACTATAATCTTTTGTTCATTATGTTTATTGTATCAACCTACTAAAAAGACAGCCCTATGTTACCAATGGAAAATGCCATATTTATTTAGTATTCTAAATGTTTTTTATTTTTAAAAGGAGGCTTATTCATTGATATGTAAAGTGTCTACAATTAAAAAAAGTTTGTTTAACTTTTATGCATACTTTATTTTTTATCAAAAATAAATCAATATTGTATTTTATTCTAAAACCTTTGTGATAAAGTCATTTTAAAAGATTTTTATGTTAAAAATATAGCATGTAAGTATATGTTCTAATAAGTATTAAATTGATTTTTTTTTCTCCTTTTTTAGTTTCTCCCTCTTCAGAAGAAATACAAAGTATCGCCTGTTATGTATTTTCTACTGCTTTACGCACTGTTCCAGCTTCTATAAGAACATGGTGGAATAATTTGGATAGAAAATCAGCTGATACTGTCAACAAGTAAGAAAATACTTAAATTTAAGCTTTTTTTAGTTAATTTTAAGTATGTATCTAGAAGGAGGTCTTATAAATATCAAAGAGTTAAATAATAGAATATACTGAAGTAAATAATTTAATGTTAATCAATTATGTTTATATATTAAATATATTTCATCGCTTTGATGTTTACCTTTTGCATAATAGTAAGATAACAAAGTACACTATATATGTAAGCATTGCATAAATATAAATTAGAATTCCTTAAAATCCAAAAATAAAATAAGGACTGTTTAAACTGATGCAATAAATAAAACTAAAGCCAAATTTAATTTTAGTTTTCTTTAGTAAATTCAAATGTGAATAAAATAATTTTTACTAATGTTTTTTTAATGATTATTTCAGTATTTATATTGATGTAATCTTTTCTTTTCTCTTCAGTTCTTTTTTGTATGCCTTAATATAAATTAAAGAGAAATTTTGTATTAGCCTTTTTTCCTAAATGTATCTGTATACACCATTTGATTGTTATATCTTTTGTTCATTTTTAGTGTTGTTTTTTAATTGCTGTGAATAGTTTTCTATACATAATTATTATTCTTTTATTTATTTATTTTTAGTTTTACCTCTAAATATGTGAGTGGTCTTCTTAGCACTCTAGAAATTCAAGCTGTTCATGAACAGGAAAAACAATTTGAAAATTTAATGGTATGTTATTTTGTATATATACATAGTAATTTTTTTTATTTTAACTTGAATTTTGAACATTGTTGCTTTAATCTGTATCATTGTTAGAATTTACTTATGTTTTTATTCTTGTAAGAGGATTTAATTTCAACTTGAGATTATTTGTTAATCTAAAATTAATTTAATGTTAAAAAATATTAGGGATTCATATTAAAATAAAAATAACATTTATGAAAGATAAAATGTTTTATCTATTTGTGTTACACCGAACTAGTTATGTATTTACAGTTTTATTCAGATTTCATAATCTTTCTCAAACTTTAACCATCAGTATTCCTTTAATATTATTCTCCAGGCATATATAGATAAATATAACATGTATGTATGCAAAATTTATTTTTTACTCTCTAAATTAAAGTATACAGAAATAGAGGAATTGGAATAGTTTTCTGTACTTCCAAGCATTAAAAACATGAGATATAGGCTTTTGCTTAAATGTTTTGATGTCATTAAAAAAATTCTAAAAAATGTAAGAATTTTCTCACTTAATCATTTAAACAAATCAAATAAAAGTGCTGTATTCTGAACTATTTCACTCAAAGAACAAAATAATTCATTGAATTGATTAATTGAAATATATGCTTGAAGTAAGAAAAAAAGGAAAACCATTTGCATATTTTTTTTTAATTGTTTTTAATGAAAATTTCTCTTATTTTAGTCATTGTATTTACATATATTTTTATATAATCCTGTATGATTGCTCTAGGTTCAAGCCCGTCTAGGCTCTAGAGAAGTTATTGCAACCTATACAATTGATGACACTGCCATTGAACTTAGTGTTCAGCTCCCTATTAATTACCCACTGGGACCTACAATTGCTGAGCGAAGAGGGAAAGTTGTCATTGGTCAATTAGAATGGAGGCACTGGTTAATGCAATTGACCACTGTCTTAACATACCAGGTATCATTTTTCTTGCTTGCTCACTTCTCTTCTAAGTATTGAGTCATTTTATTTTGTTTAATGTTGTATTAAGAATAACATAATGGGTTCTAAGCAGAGAATTGGGAGCTTCAATTCTTTAAATTTTCATATCACATTAACCAAGAATTTCTTGATCAATTATGTTTTATAGGTAATGCCATTTTCAACAAGAATCTTTGGTAGAATTTAAACTTGCTCCTTAGTCTTACCATGATACAGTTTTACTTTTTCTTTTCTGCGCAAAACTTTATTATTAATAAGAATAGAATATTTGTTTAGTGAGATAGTTGTGTTTCCTTATTATAAGTACTCATAAAATTCTTTAGAAATTATGAATGTTGTGCATTTTGTAATTGACATGTATTTAAGATTGTATTTTAAAATTAAAATTTGTCCTAAATTTAAATGCTCTACTTTTATAATTATTTATATTTTTCTCATAAATATATTTGATGCATTGTGATTTTTGTTTTAAATGGATAGAGGGAGATGTTTATTTTTGGCACTCTACCACTATTTCACTTCTCCCATTTTAATTGCTTGTAAATTAAATATATAATGTTGATTAATTAATAATAAGCATGTTTTCACAAATATTGTATAACTTATTGGAAGCAACATGTTTATTTGTAAAAATTTCATCTTTTTCATGTAGGTATTTCATAAAGGCAGATTTTATTCCTTTTAAAAAATTGAAATTTGTTAATTTGATCACTCATTGATATAAAAGATATATTTATTTTTTTCCCCAGATCACAATGTCATTAAAATTGCACTTTAGTGTCATTCAAATAAGAAAACTTATCTTAAACATTTCAGGCAAAAAGCTAAATGTCTATTGCTTTCTTTCATATGAAACATGGCAACATACTTACATTATTTCTATTGAAAGTTACCTTGAAACAGAACCTAAAATATGTGACTTTTTTTTTATACTTTAATGATTTTAACATCATGGAATCCACAGAATCTTTTTGAACTGATGGACTGAATATTATTTATATCACAATTAGTCAGACAAAACAAAGAAAATAAATAAGATGAAAGAAAATGATATGGAGAAATATACATAAAAAGGTAATGAGATTAAAGGGGGAGTTTTTTAATCAAAAAATGTAACAGGATTCATAGAACATTTTACACCAAAGCTATATATATGCACTTTGTGGCCAGATTAGTATGACCATCCCTTCAATACAGTATTGGACTTGCTTTGGATTTTAATACTGCATAGATTCTTCTTGATATGGACTCTATGAGATGTTAGTAGGTGGTATGAGGAATCTGAGACCATATCCGATGAATTGCACTTTTCAATGCCTTCATATTGGGTAGTACTAGATTCAGCTGCCTGATACCACATTGAATTGAAATCTAGTGATTGTGCTGGCCAACTAAATAAGGTAAAGACTCTGTCATGCTCTTTGAACCATCTGTGGATAATGCTAACTGCATGACAGGAAGCATTTCCCTTGTAAAAATATCCACTCCCAGCAGTGTTCACTGTTAATGTATCATGGAGGTATTTGATGTGCTACAACATTTCAGTACCCTTGAGCATTCAGATGTTCTTCCATATGAATCATGTGGCCGCTGTAGCCTTAGTGATCAAGGTATTGGATCGTGATTGGCATGTCATAAGTTTGAGCCCAGTTACCACTAAAGCAAGAGCTCAAACGTCCTGTTGGTGTGGTAGTTAGAAAAGGGGGTGCCACAGCTCAGGTGTCACTTGACCATGTTTCAAAATTACAAGGTCCGTCGCCAAAAGCCCTCGTGTAGCTGAACATTGCAACGTTAATATTCATTCACCTACTCCATATGAATCAATGCAATGCCAAGAAAACATCTCCAAAACTATATATTGCCCCCACCAGCTTGTAGAATTGTAGCAATGCAGGTGGGATCTATGCTTTGATTGTTTTCTCCAGGTTCACATCCTGCCATCTTCCTAGTGTAAATGAAAACATGATTCATAAGACCACATGACCCTTTCCCAGTCATCTATTGTCCAATCCTTGTGCTCTTTTGCAAAATTGAGCTGTCTGCTCTTGTTCAAGGTTGACAATAGAGGCTTTCAAACAGGTTGTTGGCTATAGTAACCTTATGGTGTAATGTGCATTGAACAGTTTGCTCAGAGACATTCGTGATTGTTCCTTGATTAAAATTTCTCATAATTTGACGCACGGTTGCTTTTAAGTTGAGCTGGACAATTTTTGCAACTCTCCTTTCTGAACAAGCAATCAGTAACCTGTGACGACCACAAGCCTGACATCAAGACTTAGTTTTCTGCTTTGTAATCCACATTCTGTAAACATTAATAACTGCTGCTTTCAAACACTTCAATCATCCCATGTTCAAACTCGTTTAAATTACATTTTTCCCATTTCTTCATCTCCAACACAGTGCAATAGATGCTTCACTATTCTTGTTTTCCCTTTTGATAACTATCTCAACCTTTAGCAGTAACAACATGAAGTTGTAACCAATCTTTCCATATAAGTATCAAGTGTTTGTAATAATTTGGCTACTGTGTGTGTATATATATATATTACATTTAAAAATAAATGGAGCCATTGAAATAAACTGAGCTTTCTAAGAAAAAATATTCAAATAGGATTGATTTAAAATATTTATAGAAATTATTTTATAAACCAGGTTTACATTTAATCCTAGCAAAGTATCTCAACTATGTCATAGCAAGATTTCTGACATACATATTCTTTCAGAATGGATCAATTTTAGATGGTTTGACTATGTGGAAGAGGAACCTTGATAAAAAGTTTGAAGGTGTAGAAGAATGTATGATCTGTTATTATATTCTCCACAGTTCTTCACTGAAATTGCCTAAATTATCCTGTCATGTTTGTAGGAAAAAGTTTCATTCAGCTTGTTTGGTAAGTATAGCTAACATTAGGAATAATGTAGTAATTATTGAACTCGTATATGTATTATCTAAGAATTTTTTTATTGTACTGCTTAGTTTTGAAATGAAACATTAACAATAAAACAGTGTAAAATAAGAAATTGGTTAGCAATTTGTATTTTATTATAACTTTGTATATACTAATTGAATATTTTTGATTAGTTTAAATTAATGTATATACTTTTCCCCCTTTAGTATAAATGGTTCCATACAAGTAACAACTCCACCTGCCCATTATGTAGACATGAGTTTGCTATGTAGTTTGCTGATTCCAATGTTAACTTGTAAAAAGAACTGTAAATAAAAATTAATTTTATGATTGAAAATCAAAAATGTGTTGTTTTTTTCAATAATTAGGGGAAAAAATTTACAAAAAAAGATGACTTTATTGAAGTTTGCAGACATGCTACATAAAAGGAATGTAAACAAAATGAATTCTGATATTTACAAAATAATTTAAAAAGCAATCTTGTATACTTTCACTAAAAAAAAATAATAATTGTTCCCTTTTTATATATGAATCATAAACCTAGCAAATAAGTCATTAAAGTTGTGATGTTGGAAGAATAATTTTACAAATACTGCAAAGTTTGGCACAAGAAAACTATATTTTTACACAAATGTGTGTGTGCTTTTGAAATATATTCAAAAATGAACATATAACTATAAAACTATTTGGCCACAATAAATTATGATTCAACAGTCATTTACTGTTATGACTACTAAATATTAGTATTTTATAAAATGAATTTAATTATATTGTAAATTCCTCTACTTAAACAAACTTTTCAAGTTAATACAACCATTTGCTATTCAAAATTTTTTAATAAGTGCCATCATTAACAGTGCTTCATTTTTTTTTAAAAAATAGGAACTTACTGAAAAAGTCAGAAAGTGCAAATATTGCATACAATTTCTTTCTAACTTGAAAGTATGTCTTAAATTACAAATGTTAATTTAATGGTTAAAATGGAAAAAAATTTTCCTCCTGGAATTGATGTATTCTAAATGACAAAATACTTCGCATAATGATATTGAAATCTATAAAATTTACAACAAAGAAATCTTAACTATTCGGCAACTAAAAATGTTTTCTTATTTAATAAGTCAGGTATAACATTACAAAACTGTAAAACAAACAAATTTTATGTAACAAAGTTACACTTATTATACATCAACATTTCCCAACAAAACAAAAAGGAAATATATTACATTGTACAAGTGTCATAATTAACAGCTCATTTATCTGATAAAATATAAGGTGTAGATAAGCAAAATACTTTTAATTAGCTTGCTGATGAAATTAAAGAGCAAGTTTAATTTCTGCGTTATCAATAAAACTTCATATTTCAAAGAAAAATAGAACTATCAAATTAAATTTTTTAAGTCATAAATCAACTTATCAGAACTTTATTGGCATGCTATTAACTAAATGTGTTCCACAATATTTAGTGAATAGTAAAGATATATACTTTTATAAATTCACTTTAAAAAAATTAGTTTCATTCTCTGCAAAATTTATATTGAAACATTCCATTTACACTTTCTGCTGAAAAGAAAGGGTGTTTGTTAATTTCCGTATACTTGAGTCCATGTAATCTTATAAAAATTGGGATTGTTTACTCATGTTTTAGCAAATATTTATAACATTACTAAAAGAACTATTGCAAAAAAATATTAATTCCATTATTGATTTATGAATGGGTACCTGTACTCAATGCAGTAGACTGAATCTTAGACTATACAGAAAAATATTTTTATCAATTTATTAAATGCATGATATAGGGAGACATTTTCAATAATTCACTATATTTAAAGTTACCTTGTTTGAGAAATATGGTAATCATTATGTTTAAAAAAATAATGTATACAATGTTTCATTAAAGATTGAAACCCGAAGTAAGAATTATAGTTAATACGTGCATTTTGAAATTTTAAATATAATGGAAATACTTTCCAATTTTTTTAATAAATATACTAGATAAATGAGCTGTTATTTATACTAATGTTCAAAACAAAATATTAGTTTCCTTACTCCCAAAGAAATACACAGCTACCAAAAATGTACAAAATCTTTAAAGTGAGTAAAAATGATGAGCATAAGAAATGTACATAAATCTTGGCATCTGTAATATGGCATCCAATTTTCAATCACCACTTGTAAAATGATTAGTATTAAAATAAACTAGATTGATAATTAAAATCTCATGTACTATTTCATTTTAATTTTCAAATACAACCCCATAACTGCCAGCAGCTACAAAATAAGAAACATAACCCCTCTTAAATAACTTATTCAAGTAACTTTTACTCAGATGTGAAGTAATAACCAATTTTTTAATGGACAGAATAATTTGCTTTCTAGAATAAGAATAATTCCTTACATAAAAAAGTTACCAGAAGCTATAAAAGGAATGTTAATCGATTTTGGAAGAAACACATTAAAAAAATTTTAATTTTTCCAAGGAATCATCAATATTGAAGGTTAAATATAAAAAAAATTAATGTTTATTAAAAAGTAAAGTACTTATTGGTTATAGAGAGAATGAAACCAAACATGCCGAAGTCTGGCTTATACTTGTGGATGTTATATAATGTTTGAAAATACATGTTATTAACAGTTTAAATTTAGTGCTAGATTTTTCCACAATGATGAAAATCTGAAGCTGAGTGGTAGCATATCCATCGCACTTCCACACCGCAGGTTCGGGCTGGGCAAGGTCAATAAATGAATACAAAGCTTGCTTGGGAACTAAAAACTGGGGGTTTTGTATCAACTGACCTCTGGCCAGAACATTTGCTCATGCACCTCAGTGCCCAAGGTCATGAAAACTGAGATGGACACAGTACACCTTTGCCCTCATAGGCTGTTTGTGTGTACCACTGAGAGAAATGAAAATCTGAAATTTTTCAACTGAAGTAAATTTTATGACGGTTTTTTATAACAAATGGTTGCACCAAGCAGATGAAAGTACTATTGGAGGTGTAATGTCATTGCCAGCATACTGTTCAATCTTTGTGATGAATTAATTCTCAGAATCTACAATTCCATTTAAAGAAGCCATGCACTTGATTTACTTCTGCATCGTGGTTTCAATCCAGATAAGAAAAGTAAGCATCATCCCATGGCCCTATAACCAATAAGTACCCAAAAGTCTTAATTTATAAGAATCCATTTTTCTTCAAATGTGTATAGTAATTAAATGTTCATTCAAGACAATTTTATTTTTTCTAGATCTAATAAAAGAAAAACAAAAGTTCTTTTTTTACAAATTTTTAAAATTATTTTTTGGTCTAGAATGATAATTGTAATGCTGAGAAATAGTTTTGTACATATATAACAGGTTCTCGTCAGGCCTTTTAACTACGAACTTAGGTTTGCTACACATGTAAAAAAACTAAAATATAAAGAAATGTTTTAAAAACATTAATTTCTCATCTTTGCACACAATTCTACACCAGAAAAAATTATTTTCCAATAAAATATACATTTTAAAAATTTAATTATATTTTAAAAGATCTCATACTTAACAATGTTTAAAGAAGATTTATTCATTTCCTAAGAAAGAAAAAAGAATTCCTCTTAGATTAATTTATTCGACTAGATTAATTTAAAAATCCTCAAAATAAAATTGATTAAATTTCATGTTAATTTGAAATTCTTTTAAATATATGTGCTTTTAAATCAGAGTACTTAAGTAAAAAGTGAAAAAATGCAAGTAATTTTGAGTATTTTTATACAACATAACTCAACGTTTTTAAAATTGTTTTAACCAAATAACAAATTTAATTCTAATTCCCTAATATTAATTAACAAAACATCAGATTATTTACAAAATATGCAACACAAATAAATATTTATAAATATACAAAACACTTTATACACATTATGTATGAAATATAACAAAATGTTGCTCTACTTTATATAAAGCATGTATCTCCATATCTTCAGTTAGGAATAAAGTCATAATTAAAATATATATCAGGAAAGTAGTAACCACACAAAAGCACTTAATATTTTTTTTTTTTTAAATTAATAATTTTTAATACTTGGAACAAAATTACAGAATTTTCTAAATATATATTTTTCTTTTCATAAAGACTTGTTATATTCAATTTTTTAAAAATTTTAACTTTTTTGAAGTTTAAATTTTAGTGTAATTATTTCTTCTGTATTTTTTTAAAATCATAAACGAAAATCACACATAATAATAAAGCTACTTTTAACAAAATTAAAATAGTGCTACATTTTACTATTTTTCTGATATAATTTCATATTTAAAATATGGCAAAACAAATTTAGGTACTTTCATATTAATCAATACCTTAAACAATCATAACAAGGTTTTATATTTTAAATAAAACATTTTTCAGATCATTAGAAACATCTAAAAATTATTTAATTATACATGAGCGTGTATATATAATCGAAGACAAGTTGGACACTTTCAGCTATCACAGAAATTCTTAAAATGTGTTTTGTGACCTTTTTCTTTCCCAGTGGGTTACAAGCTCAATGGAGTTGTCCAAAATTTGTATATTTAATGTATCAAAAATAGTTGCTTACTCTTAATTCATGTCAAGTAAAATTTTCCACAATGTTTAAAATTCAAAAAAAATTTGATGTATCATACTAAAACGAAGAGCTTTTTAATTTATATACAAGTTAGGCATCATTTTTAAACTAATTGATAGAAAATGCACCCCAGTGGCTAAGTGGTAGTGTATCACGCTTCCATGCCTCAGATCCTAGGCTCAAATCTCAGGCTGTGTGAGCAAGGTTGATTCAACCTTTTCATCCCTCAGTGGGTTGATAAATGAGTACCAAGCTTCCTTGGGAACTGAACCCTGGGGGGTTTGTGTCAGCCTGACCACTTGACCGAAGCATCTGTACATGCACCCCCAGCACCTAAGGTCACATTATACTGAGATAGGCACAATGGGTCTTGGCCCCACTGAGTTCAGATTGATAATGCACAATATGCTTCCAATTGGGGAGAAAATTACATAATATTCATTTATATTTTAATCTGCAAAAAGATAATCTCTAAAATTTCTTGAATTTTATGTTAATTCTCCATTTAAAAAATAATAGATAATTTGATGAATACAGATTCCTTATTTTACAGATTTATTCATGAGTAGAAAAAGGGTTAAAGAAAAATTTAACTTTGTCAGATTCCTTTCATTATTATTATAAAAATGATATGTAATTAATACAAAGGTCCCACTAATTTTAGAACAAATTTAAAAGAACCTAATTCTTGACAAAAATTAATAGAAGTAAAAGTATAAATTAGCATGCAAGTACCTATATTTCTATGGAACGTTACAGATGGAATCACAGTTCTTTGTAATAAGTTCAAAAAATATATATCCAAAAATAACTTAAGGTATTACAAAACGATCATAAAGATGTCATGGCTGGTGGCCTGGCATAGGCTTTAGGAATAAAGCCATATTTTCTAGTCTTTGGAGCATAAGCCCATAGCCAACCATCTACAGTTTGGTTGTTCATGTCGGCATAAACCCAGTCTCCTCTGCGAACACTAAGATCATCAGGGGCTTGTGCTTTATAATCATACAACATTACCAGCTCGCTACCATGGAAACGGAGATCTTCAGGAGTAGGAGTATTGCTATGATGGTTATTGTTCAATGATGTTGCTTGATGGGCTTGATTGCTAGCAGTTATCTGTGCTCCAACATGATCTGAAGAGTAACAATAAAACGGATGATGTTGATTGAAAAAGTAATTGCAGCTTCTTTTTTTTTTATTAACTTCAATCAGATTGTAGAACTTTTAACTTGCATAATTTCTTTATGATAAGAATATCATTTTATTTCAAAAACTAAAGCAATGATTTTGATGAAATTTGCTTTTTATATACTAAAGCATCATTTATACAATATATTTTTTTTTATAAATTTTCTTGTTAAAATGTATAATTCACACTCTTTCTATAATATTCATAAAAAGTGATGAAATACTTTGTAAATATTTAGTGTATCAGCTTATACACATTCAATATTACTCAAGAAAAATATTTGCTCTTTTTTGGGGGGGGGGCAGAAAACAGACCATATTTGCATAGTTTGAATTAATTTATAAACCAAAAAATATTTAAAAGTACTTTATACCTTAAGTAAACATTTCTAAGAGTTGTAAGATCCTTTGGATGAGTTTTTATAAAATCAATCATTTAATTTATTATCAATGAATGCAATAAAGTTAGATAAGATTTGCTCAGGGGGAAAAACTTGCACACCACAACATTAAAATGGTGAAAATATGCCTTTTTCCATCAAGTGTATCTAAAAAGTAATTTCTTAAATAAGAATTGATTGTAAAGATATTAATTTCAACAATTTAGGCATAAAATAAAATTATTTATCTAGTGTGAATGTGTGTAGAGCTTATGGTTTCATTTTTAGATGCTCTTAACAACAGTGTATGCAGTTCAAACTGAGGATATCAAAATTTGTTCACAGTGATGATTAATACAACCTATTTAAAGATTAATTTCAGTAGAAGGAACATCATATTAATAATATAATCAAACCAAACAGGAAAAGTAATTTCTTTTGAAGAGACTTTATCAACAACTTGCCTTTATGATGATATTAATAAATATTTAAACAGATATTACAGTTAAAGTCAGTAAATTAAAAATGTTCTTCGAATGTAAATTAAAAAATTAATATACAAGCATCTAGTCACATTATCAGTAGGAATAAAGAGTATAGTACAGTAGAGTCCCAAAAACTTAGCCTAATCAGGGAAGTGTAGCCGAGTTTGTGAAAATGCTGGATTATTGAGAATGGTATGAATCCTCAGAAAATATTGTATTTCACTCATGTGTATTGTTTGCTTGTGAATACAACAGAACATAGATTCCCCAAAATATCCTTAAACAAAGGAAAAGTACATACTTTATGAAGGCATGGAGCATTTACTACGTGAAAATGATTATTAATAAGTACATAGTATCCAGTAATTTTCCTGATCAAATATTTCAAAAAAATACTTTATGAAGGCATACAGCTTTCTATAATTAGAAAATAGGGTAGCCATTTTTTTTTTTAAAGAAATGCATAATGTCCTGTTGTCTTCCTTACTGCATTCAGCATTTTGATGAAGGAACAGTAAATCCATTAACCATGAACCTTGTTCAAAATGCTGAAAAATGATTTCAACAACCCTTAGTCCCTCACTGTGTGATATTTTAGGAGTTTGTATGGTGTCCTCAAAGTTAAACGTCTTCATCATTTTCTGGCATTTCTTCATTAACCTTGACAGCAGCAATAATTTCTGCATCAAACAAAATGTCTTGCACACAATATTGAGCGGTTTTTTTTACCTGTAAGTGTATGGTCGAGTTATCCAGACTGCTTGGTTATTGAGTGCCGAGTTTTCGGGACTCAACTGTATTCTCTCTCTGGCATCATACATACAAACACTAATTTGAGAATTTCATTTTATTATCAATATAATTTTAGATATTTACCAGATTCATCATTTTAAATTGATGATAGGCAAGATTATCGTATTTTTTTAATACTTACAAGTTATCTTATTAAATTTTCTTGGCATTTACATCTACCTGTGCACAGTGTAAAATTAGTTTATATCTAATTATAAAATTCTGAGCATTAAAATTCAATTTTAGAATAACTGGCATATTTCTATGATAAAAAAAGTTACAGAATAAATTTTTTACTATCATCAGACAAAATTTTGAAAGCAGAAGTGAAGTACAAAAGTAAAAGTACTAGACTTTTTGTGACTAGGAAACTGAGAAGAAAATACAACCAGATTTAATAAGTATGTGTGCCACTTCTATTTTATTCAGTGTGAAATAGAAAAAAAAATTCTACAATGGAAATTTAGCTAGGCAAGTAGACATAAGTCATTTACACAAAACATTAACTAAAGAAAAAGTTAACCAGTCATAATAAGCAAAATAGAATATTAATCAAGCCACACATTTCTCAGTATTTTTCATACAGGTTTGACACAGTTTAATTCAAATGGAAAATTTTAATACCATTGATTGCAGCTTAAGTATACAAATTTTTTCTTGATGAATGCATAGTTTACCCCTGTTTGGAAAAATAGAAATCAAAAAATTAATTTTAAAATTAAACAAAACTGAAAGAGGAAACTTTTTTTTAAAAAATTACCCTCAAATTAAACAGTTAATTAAAAACATCTTAAAAAATTCATAAATTTTGTTTTGATTACTGGCTTGATTCATCTCAAGAATAGTTAATTTCTGATCATTAATTTATTATATACCACAATATATATTTCTTCTCTATAGCAGATCAATTAAATGTGTATTTCATAAAAAATATTTTTTGATTTTTTTTGAAACTTGGAAATTTAGAACTTTAGTCAAGTGACACTACTTGAACAGGCACCCCACTCTAATCTTCCACACCATGCCAACATGAGGATTTCCGAGGCCTGATAGATTTAACATTCAGCCCCTTTAAGTAGCAGGTTTTCCTGTGCAACAGGAGCTTGAGCCCATGACTTAGCAACACTGGCCATGAATTTGTGTTCATGACCACTTGACTATTATGGCCATATATATAAAGAGATCAAAAGATAAAATAAATAAAAAGCCCAAAATTAATCACTTTGTGTGAAAACCAAACATTAATCATATTACATGGTTGCAATAATTTAATGAGAAAAATATTTTAAACTTTACAAAAAAGATTTTTAAAAGAACAGTTTTACTATTTAATATTCAAATTTTGCTAATATAAAATGTCTACATAAAAAATACATTTTATTAAATATTTAAAGCATACAGCTCTAAAACATTACCTTGAATAACATCAGCTGGATACACAAAGGCACTAGGTACAAAACCCTCTTGTCCATCTGATCTAACAATCCAAAACCAATCATGATCTTCTCGATTCAACACTGTCACAAATTCACCTCTCTCCACGCTCACATCATTTTCATCTCGAGCAATAAAAGTATATAGCACAATATATCTTCCAGCTGGGTCTTTGAAAAATGGATGAACATCTGGTAATGAACTTTGGGATGATGAACTTGGATTATTTTGATTCAACGAAAGTACATTATTGTTCGAACTAGATTCTGGCATGACACCATAACTCTCGACATCAGAATGTTGGCCACTATCTGCACTTTGAGTCCCTCTTGATGAAGTTTGATCTATTTCTTGTTCTCTTTCATTCCTAGGAAGCTTTTTATGTTTTATATTTAAAGCTAATTCAGCAAAATGTGTCCCATATGCTGCACAGTATGAATGTGGAATGAAACCTTCTTGTCCATTTTCAGCTATAACATATACCCAATCATTTTCTTGATACAACATATTAACACTTTGTCCTCTTTTAACTTCTAATTCATCATCAACACATGGAGTAAAATCATGTAAGACAACCATTTTGGAATCAGGAGAAAGACCATTTTCTTTTTCAATTCCAACTCGAACTAATGTCTCAATACTGGCACTTCCTGTGATGCGACCAATGCTAGGAGTACGACTGGATAATTTGTCACCATCTGAAACAAAATTTGAAGAAAGCTATCATATTTTTGTAACAGTATTTTTTTTTATTTTTTAATCATTCTTAAAAAGCATTTAACTACAGTAACTTGTTACATTGAATAATTTTACAATTGTTTTAATTCATATTTTAAAAAACATGGATAAAAATAGTTACTGAAGATCAATTTTTTTACATATTATGTAACTGAAAACATAGAAGGATGAAAGAAACAAGATTTCCCACAAGCTCTTTATTTATTAGTATCAAAATGTGAATCTGTTTCAATTATTCAGAATTTAATAGCTTAATCTGCAAATAAAATACATGAAGCAATAACTTAAAACATCGAAAATAGATGTGTGATGTACTACTGACCTGTAAAGCCTTTTAAGCTTGAACAATGTATCAAAAACACAGAAAATTTCCTGCATAGTATATGAGATTGGCTTTGTTAGCATGACAGCCATATTTGATTAAGCTGAGCCAAACATTAATTTATAAATATATATATTTTTTAATAAACTATTGGAGAGATAAATAACTTGAATACTAAAACTTAAAAAATATAATTGAGATTTTGGAAACATATACACTCATTGCCATAAAAAGTTGTGCACCAAGTTGTTAGAATAAAACAAAATTTGCCACAGTAAGTACAACATTGATGGAAGTGATTACAAAATCAAAGCAAAATGATCTTTTATTATACAACAAATTACAAATGAATGGAGGTTTTAGCACTTTGCTGGGCCACCTCTAGTATAAATGCATGATATGATATGGTCAGGCATTGAGGCATACAAGTCTGGTATGATGTCCTGCAATATCTCATTCTACACTTGCTGTAAACGCACCTCTAATTCAACCAAACTGGTGGGCTGTCCACAACCTGCTGTCCTAAATGATAACAGATTTGCTTGATCCTTGACAAATCTTGGGATTGAGAAGGCTAGGGAAGGAGTGAGTGAAAGAATATTAACCAAGTGAATATTAACCCTGTTCAGCTACAAGAGGGCTTTTGGCAATGGACCTCAAAATTTTGAACCATGGTCAAGTGACGAGGACAACATCTGAACTGGCACCCCTTCTCTCCTAAATTCCATACCACACCAATGGGAGGACTTTGAACCCTGACAGAATTAGAGTGCATCAGTCTCCTCTAAACGGTGGGTCTTCAGTAGTCCTTGGCTCAAACTCATGACACCAGCCACAAGTCCATTACTTTGACCACTAGGCTACCACAAACTTGATTTCTTTTTCTGAAGATAATTATAAAAATCACTAATTATATTCGATAATTAAAATTCTTTTTTTGTAATTCTATATAAAAATATTTTTTGGCCTGGTCACAAATTAAGTTAACAGATGTCTTCAAATCAGTCACCAAAATACATTTTAAAACTCTTTTAAACAAATCATTTCTAAGAAATTTAGTCATTTGGGAAAGAAAATTGTATACAATAAAAACTTCAGCACTCCCTTTTGTTGGAAAGAGTGTATTTGTCACGTAAAATTATGTACAGAAAAACCAATATTTTCATCTTCATTTGTGCATTAACTTCATTAAGATTCACAGTAGACTTTAAAAAGATGTATTATGAGAAGAAAACATTGATCAATTGAAACTTATTACTTATTTTAAAGTTAAAAAAACTTTCTTCAATTAAATTAATTTACAATCCCTACTTTTAAATTCCAAAACTTGATTAATATTTAAGAAGTACAGAGGATAGGGGAACATTCAGTTTCATTTTAGATAAACCATCATGAGATTTCAAAGTACATATTTTTCAGAAATATATTTTATACAATATACTTAAATAACTTCTTATCTGAATAATTTTTTATAATATTCAATAAATCAGTGGCTTCAACTTGGATCTCACCCTAAATTTATTCATAATCAAAAATATATCACAAATGCGATAGTTCTAGCTTTCATCTATTTTCTTTCCTTTTTTTCCTCTCTCTTTTTGTCTTGCTAATGTAATGTTATGTTAATTTTAGCAATAGAGCCGATTTTGTAAGAAAAAATAATTTCTTTTTAATATTCTATCCCATTTAATATCTGGATATTATCATATTTCAGTGGAAGAATTTAAAAACTATGAGGAAATTATTCATCAGTTATAAAAATAAGTTAATGTTACACAATGATAGCTATTTAAAAAGAACGTCTGCTTCAGAGTGTTAATTATTCATTAAGTTCTATAAAAAATACACAGTAGTTAATAAAACCACTAAAAAATCATTATTTTAAATGTTAGATATAGTACAAAAAGTAAATGTTAATGAATCACTCAATACACACTGTAACAATATCAGAAATACTGAGTGATCAATGATAATCATTTTATTATAACAAACTCAGAAAACACTGTAATACACCAACTGCAATTTTGAAAAATTTTAATCATTTTTAAAAATTAAAAAAAAAATAGTTGCAAAAAAAAAGTAATGTAAAAGTAACAATTAAAATTGCTGCAATTATAAATTTTATGAAAATATATATTTTTACATATTTTATCGTATTCACTACATGGTAACCAATTACAAAAGAAATTCACAAATTCAAACCATTGACAACATAATATGGTTAAGAATTCGAACGATAACCCAAACATTTCTGATGACTCAAACATTTTTGACTAGAGTAAAAAATTTTATATCCACTTATTCAGAAACTATACATTAAAAAATTGTGAAAGATCTTATATTTTAAAAAATTTAAGATTTTATAACATAAATATAAGAGATGACATTCAAAACTTGTAACAATCTAGTCAAACTAAAATAAAATTACAGTTGAATACCGAAACTCAAAATTTTGAATTCTGTAATAAAGTTTAGAATAATATATTAAACAATTTCAATGTATAAGGTTAGAAAAAAAATATCTGTTTTTAAGTGTTCACATCTTTTTAAATGTCCATACAAATACACAAGACATGAACGATCGTTAGCATTTTTTACATATTATATATATTATGTATTGTTAAAATAAGAAACGCTTAAAGAAATGCATCACAAATGTGAAATGCTGATCGATTGAAATAATTCAATGATTTACCTTTCTTTCGTTTACCCCGTCGTATTCTTACTGGACATAGAAACGCCATTGCAGGACGGGTCAAGAAAATAAAAAAAGTATTTTCTTATAACTATATTTTTATTGTAAAAAACACATTTCATCCAAATTTTCCCACATTTTCAGCATATGATGAGTTTGTCATCCAATTTGAAGTTAAACGCGTATAATTTTATGTTTTAACAATAATTTTAATCGACACTTGCTACTCTTAAAACCATAAATATACATTTCACGTCCGTAATTGCCGATAGGCATAACTTAAAAAAACAACTTTGTCACCAACCAAAAACAGCAAACTGAACTTCAGATACAGATAAAGTTAAGCAAATAGGTAACAGGTGTTAAAAAAAAAGTAAAAGTTAGTAACAGATGACCTCCAGAATTATGAATCTGCTACATATCAAATTCCCTCTTTAACAATTTTATTTATTGATTAAATTTTAATTTTTTACATTTGCAGTTCTCAATTCAATTATTTGCACTGAATTTTTAAAAAGATATTAAGAAATTTTATGGCTGCCTAAAGAACTTCATATGAGAAGCGAGACCACAATTGTTTGCAAAGAACGCTATTACATAAATATTCGAATAAAATTCAATTTTGGGGAAATTTCCTGATTTTTATGTGTTTCTGATTATATTTTCTCCTCCTTTATTTGTTATTGTAAGTACTTTTTCTCCTTCATCTTTTTGCTAGATTGGCCGTCTCGTCATTATCCCCCGGCATAATACAAGTTCGATGACCAAGCTGTGATTTAAATTTCGCTCCATGTTGTTTATTTTTTCGTCTGTGCGTGTGAGTTCTCTAAATTTTTCTAACATGAATTTTTCATATGCTCAATAAATTCGATTTTTTATAGAAAAATAGATTTTTACTTTCGGAATTCACTACATTATTTTGTCCTTCATTTGTATAAAATTATTCTAATAAATTCTTGCTTATGAAATATAAAATAGTGTCGCTGTTCATTGAACATGATAAAATATTGTTCTTTTTAATTATTTCATTTTTGTGCTTCTTGTGTTACGAAATATTCTGCATTTATTTGCAAACATAAAAAGTTTTCAACAGTGACGACTACATGTCAAAAATAATTTAATTTCTTTTCAAAATTTGCTTTGTTGTAAATATTATGATTGATAATAGAAAATGATCTGATTGGTATGTCAACAATCGGCATTATTATAAACATCGTAAACTGCAATATTTGCTTCCTTTTGCCATTCGGTTCTTGAATTATTTCCTTAAGAATATTTTTAGTCCGGCTCTTACCCCCAATAATATTTATTTCTCCTCTATGGAAATTCTACCATACACTGATGGTAAAATTCAAAAGCTGATTACAGAGATATTGCCTCATCAGATAAGAATACTATTATAATAATAAACTAATGCACTCATAGACTAAAGTGCTAGGCAGTTTGATTTGTTCTTTCCATCAAAACGTTTTTAGCGCAGTATGCGACTGATTATTACAATTAAATATGTTAAAATTGTTCCTTTTGTCAATTAAGATGCATCTAAATAAAATCATGTTACCTTTAAATCTTTTTGCAAATTAGTTGATTTTTGTAGATTTAAGGCTATTTTAAGTATTTGTTTTTATTTCTGTGTGAATAATTTGAAATTAAGTAGTGCAATTACTTTTATTAAAGTGCATATATCTTGATAAACTTCTCTGAATGTGTATGTTTCAATTTGCAAGTCAAAGATTCTAGCCAAAATACTTCTAAAGATGTCAGATTTTGTGAGTCATTTAGGTATTCAATTTTACAGTCAAAAAATACTTAATTCTTCATAATTACTTAAGTTTAAGGTACAACTTTGTATGGGTTTTGAATGATGTAAAATTTTTCATTGTCAACTAAATAGCTATTGTAAATTATTCTAGTATTTTTTTCTTTAAAATTTCATTACAAATTTAATGAGGCTATATTCTAATTTATGTACATTTGATTAGGCTGTGATTTTTTGGACCTCAATTATATATCTTAATCCCTGAAAGCTGCTTCATATATTGTATAATCCAGCATATAATGTACACTTTTAACACAAAAAAAAATAAGATCAAAATTTACAGGTGCATGTTATATATGCCCTGTATAAAAAAGAGAGCTTTAAAAATTTTTAAAAAGAGCATAGAAAAAAGAAATTAGACTTCCACATATATCAAAATACTGTTTATTTAAAAGAAATGATATTCCTTGTGAACTCAAAGGGTTGTTTACTTAGAAGTATACTATTTTTATCTGAAACTTCAAATAATACCTCGAATAAATGACTTCAATGCATAAGAGAATTGTGCTCATACATTTCAGGTTCCTTCATAAAAAGGGATTACACATTATAAGGCGAATGTACCTAAAAATTAAAAATTGCAGTGTTTCAAAGTATAGGGGCACATTTTAAAGTATTTATTATTAAAAAAATGTTTTATGATGTTAAATATTATTTCATTTAATATAACTTTTTTTATAAAACATCGTAGAAAATATTTACAAGTTCAGAGAAATTATTTCTTAACTAAATTTAGTTTTTCTCTTATAGGCTCACCACCTGTGTTAATTATATGACAAATATGCTATTCGTTTTACTATTTTCAAATACAGCTCGTAAATTTTCTGAAAGTCATTGCTGTACCTCTAACAATTCCCTCCTTTCATAATGCAATAGATTTGACAGATTTTTAAGATTAATTTAGTTGTTTTATTAATTTTTTGCATTACTATGCTTCATTTATAAAGATCATGACACACATCTGCCCTTTCAAATAGTTTTTCCTGTTGTATTGGAGTTTTACTTCATAATTATATTTTTGAGGTAAATCATATTGAATTATTGAGAACAATGTTACTTGAATTTTTCTGTACTTGCATATTAATGTCACTGCAGCCAAATTTATGCCATGATATTATAATAGCAAAAGAAAATAACAAAAGAAGATTCTGATGTGTTTTCCATGAAAAAACAATCAGTCAGATTTCGGTGGGAAGTGGTGTAGTACCAATTTGGCTACAGTGATGTTAATACATAAGTATCAATTTTTCATATTGTAACTTCAAAATTCATAAAACAAGAAGTTATTCTTCATATTCCTCTAGCATTATTTTATGAGAAGGAATAATGTAGATTCACACATTTCAAGAAAGTGATAGCAATCTCAATAATGAGAATATTGAAATATATTATATCCACATTGAACCTTGACAATGTATCTATCTAAAAAAAAGACCTTATTTATACAAGAAGATTTGTCTATAATGGTGAAGGTATAACTACAAAGTGGCATTAAACGGAATATGTAAGGAATTCCAAAATAAAAATGGTAGCCATTGTAAAAACTCTTCCTGGTGTTAAAAAGTTTTGAAAAAAATATAGAAAACAAAAGTGGATTGTTTATAAAAATATAAATAGGATTAATGTGTGAACTGTAGGAATGCACAGACCAACATATTAACTAACTTGGTGCAACAGCCCATGAGGGCCAAGGCCTACTGTGTCCATATCAATTTATATCATCTTGTGCCCTGAGGTGTATTAGCAGATGTTCCAATCAGGGAATTAGCCTGACGTGAAACCCCCAGGGTTAAGTTCCCAAACAAACTTGGTACCTTCTCATTTATCACCCCACTGAAGGAATGAAAGGCTGGGTTGACCTTGCCCAGCCCAGGGTTTGAACCTCAAACCTGTGATGGGGAAGTGGAATGCACTACCACTGGGCTTCGATCAACATATTAATCACACATAAACTAGTGTATAAATCAGATTTTTTATGCTAGTAATACAGTCGTCTTGAAAAATTGGCTAAATATAGCTTGAAGGGCAGCCAAGTTTGGGAAAATGTTAGGTTATCAAGAATGGGATTAAAAAAGAATAAGTATGAAAGTTTCCTCAGAAAATATTGTACTGCACTTATATGCTTGTTTGAGAATACAACAGAGAATAAATTCTCTAAATACCCTTAAACAAAGGAAAAAATAGTTACTTTGTGTAGGCATAGAGCACTTAATGAAAATAAATGAATTCATAGTATGCAATATAATTTACCTGAACAAGCACTCCTTAGAAAAATACTTTTTGGTGGCCTAAAGCTATCTGTAATGCAAAAACTGTCAACCTTATTTTCAAAAAAAGAAATGCTTAATGTCCTGTTGTCTTCTGTACTGCACTCAGGATTTTGACGAAGGGACAGTTAATCCATTACCAAATCACCTTGTACAAAATAATGAAGGGCTCCCTCACTAGGAGTTTGTATGGTATTCTCAAGGTTAAACTTATTCTTTATTTTCCAGTATTTTTTTCACTAATTGTGACAGCAGCAATATAGTATCTGCATCGGACATAATGTCTGGCTCATTATCGTTCTGGATCTTCAACCAGCAAGGGTATGGTCAGGTTATTGAATATGGAGTTTTTCAGGACTTTACTGTATGGAAATTTAATTTTAAAGGCAGATATGTATAATAGTTTTTCTAAATTGTAATTTATTATTGAGATAAAGTATTTTTCATTTAGAATAACAGAACTAAAGGATATTACTCTGTTGTAAAAAGTGTGATACACACATACCTCTGTGAAAAAGTAAAGCATTTTTACTTGTAGGTTAAATTTTCTGGTTTGAAAAAAAATATATCTTATATGTCTCTGTTTTTTATATCTTTTAGAATAGTGAATGACATGTGTTTTGAAACTTCTTGAAAAATAAAAGCAACTAGATCTCTGAACATTTTGCTTCTGTGCTGTGAAAAGCTCAAGGTAATCTCTATGCATGCTTCTACAGTATGATACTTTTATGTAGCTTTTCTAAGCATTGTAAGAAACTGAATATTATTTAATGTTTTTTATACATTACTAAAAAAATTTATCATATTTTCAAAGTATTATTTTACATATTTTGGTGTCAAGCAAAGATCTTAGTGTATTTTCATTGAATGTATTGAAGAAACAGTGTACTGACATTATACTTGTATGTCATAAATATAAATGGGGAATATTTATTTTTGTATTGAATTACTGGGCTTTTGTCGTGGGAAAAAGCCATGTTTTTTCCTTGAAAAATATCATTTTTACTAATCATAGAGTCAAAAATACCTTATAAAATTTTCTTTTCTTAAAGATCTTCATGTGAAACTTCAGTGTTGTAGATGATTTTATGTTGTTCATAGAAAATTAACATAACAGCTAAGTCATAAATTTCATCATCTGACTGAGTTTAAAGTTATCAAGCTTAGTAGCCAGTAACTTTCTCTTGTGTGATATTAAGCAAATGGAATTTTTCCTGTTGTAGTTATTATGTGTTATTTAGTTTTGTGTTTATGCATTACAACAACTTTGATAAAAATCATGAACTGAAGATATCAATCTGGTAACCCTGCTTTGTAAATGTAATTCCAATAGTTTGCTAGATGTAATCAGTCCATTGAAATTTTGATCATTTCATAAATAGAGGCATTGTTAAATTTTGAATTGGTTACAAAGTTAAGTTATACCAGTTATGTATTACTAACTTGTAGACTATTTTTGCCAAATCAAAAACTGTTGCCAAATGCAATTGTATACAGGCAATAATGAAAAAACTAGCGTGTTCAAGAACGATGACCTTCTTTATAAGTTGTCTTATTTTTCTTCCCATATTCGTGATAAAAATTGGTATGTATCTTCTAAGTGGAGAATATGCTAGAGTATTTCTAGGATTAGGGAATCATTCTATGGAAAAGAGAGTGTGCTAACAGTAACAATATGTCTATTTATGTAAAAAAAAAAAATCTGAAGCCACTCGTGCCCAATATAAAGGTTCAAGTACTGTTAAATAATAAGGTATCTACTGTAGAATAATAGCACATACCCAAAGGTACTGTTCCCAAATACTCTTAAAATAATAATTCATAATCATTTTCTAATATTTTTATAATTTTGTAGATTGTAGATTCTTTCCTTTAAATTTTTTTAAATTCCTGTAATATCAAAATGTTATAAAATTATTTCCATTCATATATTAATAGTCTTCTTATTTATTTAATCATAATCTTTTCATGCTTAAAGTTTGTTATATTTCAATGGATTTATTTAACCAATTCAGTGTTCATTAAAAGCAATGAAACAATAAAATGTTAGTAATGCTTTCTTTTATTGGGAATTATATGTTTTTAAAAATTTTATTATAGTTAGTTCTTAGTGAAAATCTTTCACACAAATCACAGTTATTCAAAAAGCAAAAAAGAAATTTTTATCCTATTTACTATTGCATTATCTTGAGAAAAAATACAGAATTTATAATGCAAAAAAAAAGAAAAAATCTTATTATTTTCAAAATGAATTTATCAAGGCCTCTTTGTTTCTTGCTTAGTTTATTTTATTTTTAAGATAAAATACTATACCTTGCAAGTTCTTCTTTATGGAACATGCTGAATAAAAATTCTTGAAAATTTCTCTATGATAAATATGCTTTGAAATTATAACTATTGCATGTTTGTTTCTCTAAATTATTAGGTCCATAATCTATTGTACTATTTTAATGATCCTGTTAATTTATTATATATATGCATTAAATTGTTTTAAGTTGCAGTAAAATGTATTTCACTTATGTCGCAATAGATTTTTTGTAATCCCAAATTGTATCATATTTATCTTGATAATACCTCACCAGTGTATTGTCAAAAATGAGACACCTTTAATTATTTCATTTCCTATCACAGCTTTACAAAGTTGTTATCAATTTTAATGGCTCAAATGGAATTAACGTGTAAGTTTTTAAATTATGAGGCATTTAAAAGTTCTTTTTTCCCTTAAACATTTGACAGTAAAAACTGTTTTCTACTCTGCTCTTCTCAAAGCCTTTTATATCAAACAGTAGGTGTTTCTTTCCACAAATCCTTAAATTATAAACGAATTGAAAAATGTGTAAGCTATTAAGTACAATTTAGAAAAAAATAGTGAATTTTCACGTACCAAAATGTTTAGATTAGGGAGTTTTAATGTTATAAAACTCTTAAATGCAAAATTTTGTGCAATTCTCTCTTAATAGTTCAGAAAATATTCCATTCTAGAATTACAATTGAAATTTGCAAATGGACTCATATTAAGTTTATAAACTTTAAGGGTATTTGTGTATTATCACAACCTATTGGCAACATTATGTAAAGCAAATCAGGTTTGCCAATTCAGCACGTACAACACATAGGAAATCCGGGTTGGCAATTGTTGCAATAATACCTTAGTACTGCTTTAAGTATCAATCTACTTATTACGTGGTTTTTTTTATTTAAAAAAAAGAGAGAGAGAGGAAATATATTTTGAATTATTTGCACAAAACAGTCCAGTAAAAATTCCTGGAATATGGAAATAGTGATTGGGTTTGAATGAAATTTGCAATTTTTGCTATAAATACCTTTTTCTACCTAATTAAATTGTAGTATTGGATTCCTTAGTTGAAAAAAAATTGCTTTAGAACTCAATTAACTCAATCCATCTACATCAATTTAATCCCCTTTAATTCATTAAGTGATATCAACTTTATCCTGCTGTAATAAAAATTATAAAACTTTCAAACACCTTTTCTATGTTTTTCCCCTTACTATGACAAATATGTTGGATTCTTATGACGCAAAAGGATGGAGGATAATGTCAGTTGCCTATTTATGGTGCCCCCCCCCTGTTTTTGCTAGACCACTGACAAATGTCAATAATTTAGCAAAAGGGTGTTTTTTTTTTTTTTTTTTTTTTTTTTTTTTGGCTTTGTGTAACCTTTTTTGTGCGAAAAAAATTATCAATATTAGATGCAAGGCTCACATTTTCATGAGAAGAAAGGTTTGGGATTCTTTAATGGGAAGTCTTGTTCTTTGTTACCTGCCTAGACCTATCGGTGTCAATAACTTAATAATTAAAACTGAACATGACTAGCTCACAAAACACCTGCACAGATTCAGTTGAGTAGATTCACCAACTTGCCCTTTTTGTAATGCTAAAGATGAATGACCGATTGGTCTTATTCTGAACTGGGCAATATAGCCACCACTACTGCTGTTAAAAATCATTGTTGCCCTTTTTGTGTGTCTGTGTTGCATTGAGCTGTCAATCATGCCCAGGTCTAGTGTAGGATTTAAAAAAATTATGTAAAGCTTAAATTTAGCATTCTATACATTTCAAAAGTCTATTCAGAGATCCATTTAACTTAATCATATCTTACTCCATTACTCAGATTCATGAGTAAATATCCTTATTATGTAACAATTATTCACTATTCTGTTATCAATCATATTCAAATATTCTTTTGTCTCTGGATTTCAAAAATTTATTTTTGCTGAGGCAGTAGTAATCTTTCAGGCTTATGTAATTGGCTGATTAATTTGAATTATTCATTGAGTTAATAACATTCTTCAAAAAAAAACTATTTATTGTATTTTAGATTACAGTAGTGTTGTAGAAGTACATAAAAATGACTAATATAACAAGTACAAATTTTTTTTATTTCACGTTTTAAGCTTTTCCAGAAATTTAACATATTGTGCATGTAATTTCTCAGTTGAACATTATAATTCATAATATGATGTGAGTTTACATTTAAAGTACTTACTAAACTTCTTAAAACTGTTAATTTCATATTCCATTATAACATATGTTAAGATTTTTGCATTTTTTTTTAAAATTATGTTAGTAATTCAGTTTTATAAGTGTATTTGGAGTTTCATGACGAGTCCATGAATTGAGCTTAATGCAAAAACTATAAAATCAGGTATGTTTAAATTAATATAATCTATGCTAATATTTTTCATGTAAAATGTGCTTTGGTTTGGAAAATGATTTTATGTGTGCACGTTTTAAAAATTTTGCATATGTTGTGAAGATTTTTGATCATTTAGAAATTATAGTTCCGTAATTATCATTCTTATAAATCATGATTATATAATTACATATTATAACATTGACTAATTTTGCCCAATTCTGCCTTTGTTATTGTTGTGTTTAAACATTCACAGGAACCATTCTAAGACCAGGAAATAGTTGATACCTGTTTTCAACTATTTGTAGCATATTGCAGCATTTGGCAATGTCTTTTGATTTGACTGAAATTAATCAATACAAATACATAATTATCAAAAAAATGTGTATACTACATGCTCATAATTTGATGTTACATTGAAGTACAGCAGGTAAGTTCCCTTCATGGTGTAAAAATATTACCAAGATGATAATAACACTGCATTTAATGTTATGAATTTAGTTTAATGAAAGGTTAGAGAGCAAAAGATAATTATTCAAAAATTATCATTGTCACTGTAAAGATCCAAAAATATGAAACTCATTATAAATAACCAAGTGTATTACTACAGTTTTGCATTAATAAATTGAAATCAAAATTAATTTATAGTACAAAAACACCATATTTTGAAAAATTATTGTTCTTTGAACCACTATTGCCTTAATTAAAATTCAATTGTATAGTCAACTGATATTATTCTATAAGGAAGAACTTGATTCTTACTTAAAATTTTCTTTTTGTGATTGATGAATGTTTAAACTCAAAAAATTGTTCTTTTATTTTTATTTCTTATTTTCTTATATATGTATAACTAAGGAATATATATTTTGTTTTCAGATCTAAATTATGAATGCCATGCATCTCATAAATACAGTTAATTTCAAGAAGTTTAGAACATTATCTAGTCTGCAATCAAAATTGTATCATCAATTTCACTTCAGAAATCCACATCCTAAATGCATTATCTCCAGAATATCTCCTGGAACCATAATATTTTCAAGGCATTTTTCTTATGTTGAATTTTATACTGGTATAGCTCAATCAACTCCAATTGTATCATTTCAAAATACATTAGTTGATCTACATCAGTTTACTGGACTTCCATGGTGGGCACTCATCATGTTAACTACACTGAGTATTAGAAGTGCTATTGTATTTCCTTTAGCAATTCATCAGAATCAAGTAATTGCTAGATTGGCTAATATTAATGTTGAAATTGGAAAACTGGCACCTGAATTGAATAAAGAAGTAAATATTGCTAAAGCAATGTTCAAGTGGGATGAAACTAAAGCTAAAAAAGTTTTTAGGAAACAAGTAGGTATGTTTAAAAAATTTATTGATTGTTTTATATATTGAGTTACTTAAATTTTCTTTTATGTTTATGTGAATATTTAAGGAACTTTGACAATATGGAGGGAAACATGATATGGAGTGTAACACTATTATTTTTACTAATATTATAAATGTGAAAGTTTTTGGATGTATGGATGGTTGTTACTCTTTCATGCAAAAACAACTGAATGGATTTTAATGAAACCTTACAATAATATAGCTTATACATCAGAATAACACATAGGCAATAATTTATAATGATATTGTGGGAAGTGTCCAAATTGTAACGATAAATGTCAAGTAAGTAGGAAAAAATTCTGCCATTTGCAAGCTATTCTGGCATGCGCTGTAAAAACCGTTACAGTTATACATATATAATCACTTATACGAAAAAACTTGCAACAGCAAAAATTTATCTTTTATGTGTAAGCCGTTATCCCCAAAATAGTGAACCATAAATACAATAAAAATTGATAATTTATTTCAATGCATTTTTTTTTTATGATTTTATTATCAACCAATCACTATGAAAATTGGCAAATATATGTATTCTTTTTTTGTAAAAGGTTTTTGTGCAATCCTTTTTTTTTTGTAGTTCCCCACCAAATGGTGCTATAGTATATCAATGTCTGCACCATTCAATCCATCACCAAGTTGCCAACATGGTCACCAAAAATGATGCCAGCTTGGCTCTATCACCAACATTTCGTTATGTTTCCATTGAATCGCCATTATAATGTCAGGAACAGCGTTGCTTGCGAATATTACAATTTTAACATAAAATAAATACAACAGAAATGAATATTAACGTATTACACATCCAGATATAAATTATTTACACTATTTTAAGCGTTCATTACACAAAATTTGTGACAATGTGTTACTTTCGCTGGAGCAGAGATCAGCTTAGGAAGGTGTTTTCAAAAATTGACCCTCAAGAGAGTTATAGGGCATTATAAATTTGATAAAACCTTTTTATCAGCTATTAGATCTACAGAGTTAAAATTTAACAAGTATGGGTTTTTTTGTTCAGCTAAGATATGCAAAAAGCTCTTTTTGTTACATTTGCAATTTATGTAAAATTAACTCCATTAAAAACTTCTTTATCCTTCACACAATCTCTACTGTTTAATTTTTCAATTCACCCAAGCGAAGAACGGATATATCAGCTAGTACTCTATAAGAAACCAATGCAAAAGAAGGATATTAATCACTTTTATTATCCAAAGAAAGAGTTTGAAAGAAAAGAAGTACAAATTAATAATAATGTAATGGCAAATATCTCAATTTTTGAAATTCTAATTTTTCAGTTTTTAAAATTCTTAAATTTTTGAGATTTTGATGCATGTGGATCATTCCATTTTAGCATACCAAATTACACTGAATTAAGGTTATCATCAAATTAGTTTAACCCCTCTTTTGGGTTTTGATTTCTGATGTTACACTTGGTTAATTTTAATTTTTTTAATTAAAGTTAAACTTCATTATTATGCTTGCCATTGAAATTTTGAATTGGGATTTTGTATTTTGATATATTATTCTAATTCTTTTCATATTTTTCTTTTTCTTAAGAATTCGCGTTGTCTTAATGTATTTGTGCATTTAAAAAAATGTACTTGTTGAATTAAAGCATGAGACAATTATTAAATTACATCATAAGGAAAAATATATATGAAAGGAATTATTGTGCTGAAATATAGTTATATTGTAATGACATTATACATTAAAGCCTTTTATTTATATTTGGTATTTTTAACTATG
Source organism: Trichonephila clavata (assembly GCA_019973975.1). NCBI lineage: Eukaryota > Metazoa > Arthropoda > Arachnida > Araneae > Nephilidae > Trichonephila > Trichonephila clavata. Next base: position 34,940 of record BMAO01000683.1, on the reverse strand, counting down.
CAATATATTGCAAGCATGTATAGTTTATAAGCCTTCTTACATCACCACAAACTGTATGCTACTAGTATTTCTAAATAAGACATTTATATTCTCAAATTGTCCTACAGAGCATTTGTTTCTATTATTTTTATTGAATACTGTGGTATACAAATATGTATCATATATTTTTTTTATACATTTTGTGTTACAGTTTAATTTATATGGAATGTCATTATCCTTAATTTAACCCATTTTATCCCACTGACCACCCATTATCCACGCTGATTGACTGCATTTTATTCCATTGAAATTTGTAGGGAAAAGTGGTACTAGCCACTTTTTGTACTTTCACAGTGTATGGCTATGGGGTAAACTCCTCGATAATTCAAAAAATTCTCAACAAAGATGAAATCCTAAACTTGAAGGAGTTCTGAAGAGCTGTAACAATAGTTTTTCTAAAAAAACTGTGATAAGAACAAGAGGTAGACCTAGGATCTTGACTGTACCTTTTGGTGCAAAATAAGATATCCATAAAGATAATGTTGGTCATTTTTTACTATAGTGAGTAAAACAGTCTTTGTCAAAGAGAGGGCTACAAAGGAAAAACAAAAACATACTATGGAAATTGAGATAAAACTCTTTGTCAGGCTTGTTTGGAACCTTTCCACCAAGATTAGAGTGAAATTCAACTGAAAAGTGAATTATCTTGTAAATAAGAAAGTATTATTCAAAAAAAGTAAAATTTTGTATTGGGAAATCGATTTTTGTCATTGAAGAGAACACTAAAACATGTAAGTGCAAATTTTATCCCCTTTATTCCAGTGTTCTGTTTTGAGGACGGGTCAGATTTCATATATAAAATATAAAAAAATTTCAAATTTTGTTATATTTAGTTTGTTTAGGTATAATTAACTTCAGGAAATATGGTTCTTCTTAAATTTGAACAAATGCATAAAATGGGCTAAGATAAAGGGCAAACAGTTTAAGGGTATTAATATATCAAACCCTTTTGTTTATATTGTTGCTTTTTTCTAACTACATTGGTATGTAAAAATCAAAGTCGAAACAAAGGAAGTAGCATATCAGCAGAATGATTAGGCAGGATGGACCAAAAGACCAATAAAAGACTGACTTGGATCAAGTACAGTAATACATGCTTGTTTATGCAGCATGATATATTGAGGAAATATACAAACGATATAAAGCATGCTGAGCCTTTCTATGAAAACTATTAAATGCTGTACATTCAATTAAATAGCATCAAAATTTTACTGCAATATGATTTATCCAATAAGCAGTCCTCTGGATAAAATCTGGATTACCTAACATTGAATCGTTGGAAAGATGAAGGAAGGTCAAAGTGGGGCTGTAAAGTTTGGGACAGCTCACAGCATCGTTTCACATGTGTGAAGAGTATATTTCAAACTACAGGAACAGCTTCTAAGAGTTCAATAGTAGTTATTCACATACAACCAGCAAAGGATTAGTATATTGTTCTATAGGCAAGGAGAAACAGATGGCAGACGGGGGGATTATCACAAGATGCATGCAATAGACTACTCAATGACCAATATGTTTTATCATATTCAGGGGTTATATAGTTTTTTTTTTTTTTTTTGCATTATGATCAGTACAGTGTGTGCAATTAATACTTGCTCTTCAGAAATTACCTTTTCTATGTTGCCAGAAACAAGAACTGGACACATCAGCAATGTGGTAGAATACTCATTATGAATGGAAGCAGATGTAGTCTGACTAGTGATTTTGGGCATGTACAGCGAGTGGAAAATAATCCCTCTAACATCATTGAAAGGGATCAGTTTGGAAATAGTTTTCTTTTGTGGAGATAACATACTTGTACTGACCTTCACATTTTCCAAGAAGGTTCAGTGGCTGTCAAAGAGCTATTGAAAATAGTCTATGCGTGGGTTGACCAGCAAATTTCATGAATCGAGTACCAGCTGAACATGTCTGAGATACTAAAGAGACACCATTCTGTCACCAGCAAAGGTTGCAGAGCTGCGATTCACATGCGCCATTTCAAAAGAATAGGTCAAAAGTGCCTCAAGAACTCATTGAGAATCTTATACGTAACATGCATAAACAGTATAAGTCTTGTTCAGCAGTCCAGGGTTTCATACCTACTACTAAAGACTGGATTTTTCTTTCCAGCCACTTGAATGTTTTGTCTTCTGTTAAATTCTGCTCAAAGATAATTTGTATACAATTTTTTTGATTACTATTATTATTATTATCTTTTGGAAATTTTGTTGACTCTTGCCATGTTTTTGAGAATCTTATGGTATTATTTGTACTGATTTGGAAATCTTTGGCATGATGTTACTATCTTATCCTTAATTTTTGCATATTTCTACCAAACTCTTAATAGAAAAATGATATTTGTGTAGAACTGCTGCTCTTCTGAATTGTAATTAATGGCACAATTTAAAGCAAGATAAATAATAAAAATGCTTCGCAAAAAATTCATTTCTTTTATTTGTTTCAACTTCTTTAAAAAACAAAGAATGAACATTTAGAATAAGTGTTTTATATGAAAACAAAGTTATGTAATTGGGGCTTGCATTTTTTAAAGAAATATTGACTTTATTTGTTACACTAATTATAATAACTTTTTATCAGCATCTATTTTATCTCATTTGTGGGTGTGTGTGTTTAAATTTGAAACCAGTCATGAAATATTATCTACTGTTCTCCCCAAAGTCTATTTGTTAATATTGCTGTATCGAAAGAATCTAGATCAATGAAATTCAATAAAGTTGTCTTTGTCTAATGTTAAAGAATTGTATGTGTCGACCTAAATTTGATATCTTTTTTAAATAGAAAAATAATCCAGCTTTTATTTAATAATCTGAATCTATTTTTTTCTGGGGGTTTGTGTGACATATGCTGTATATTTCATTTTATGTATTGCTAAATTTTAAATGGATTTTTCACAAGACTTATAAAAGGTAAAATTGTACATTTATTTAATGTTTTGAGTTTTTACGATGTAATATATAGTAAAGAAATATGTATAGTAACTTAACAAATGTTTATAAACATAAGACATTTTCTGTCTGAAGATATGTCTCAGGATTGATTTATACCAGTGGTGTTTATAAGCTGTGTTCCACAAGTGACAAAAAAAAAAATTGAAAAGAAAATTATACATGTCTATGCAAAACAGATTCACATTGTCTATGAAATTTGTTTAACCATAAGTATCTAAAGCTCATCTGTCATTAAAACTGAAAACTTTACTAATACATACTAACTTTATTTTGTAATAGTTTATTATAATATAACATGTTAATCTACTTTGAACATTTTTTAAGATATATTCTTCTAAGTTTTGGGGTTCCACGGAATCACCTTAACTATAGTTTCAGGGTTCTGTAAATTGATAAAGTTTGAAAAGATCACTGATTTATACCATTCGACATTAGAAAAAGCCTTTGCCAACTATTGAGGATTTATATTCATGATGACATTTAAAGAGGTTTTATTGTTATAAAAATGTGTGTGTAATTACAACAAGCATAAAAGTTACTTGAAAACAACTGTGTCTATTACATATATCTATATGTTTTATATTCATTCCCATTTGAAAAATTGTAATTTTAACTTTTAATATGTATTTGTATTTCACTATACTTAAAATTTATGTATTTATAATTACCTTTATATTCTTATTCTTCTAGTTACGGGACATACATCGTGGATTTGTAATTCGTGATAACTGTCATCCATTCAAGACTGTGCTTTTAGGTTTACTTCAAATTCCGGTTTGGATTATTTTTTCTGTTTCATTAAGGAATCTCACATTCATGTCTCAAGGTATAAATCCAGGTAAATAAATCATAACTATTTTATTTTTGCTTTTACACAAAGTAATATAAGATTTCATGACTATTGATAGAAAATACTGATAACTTTTCATGACTGTCCATGATTTGTTAATTCTTCAGAATACAATTCACTTTCATCAGTTATCTAATAACTAAGTTATTAACTTCTTGGCCTCCAATAAAATAGTTTTTAAAATTAAAAGGAGCTTCTTAAACTCCCTTTATCAAATTTTTTCATTATTTAAAAATTAGATTTTTTTTTAAGTCATAAAGTTTTAGAAAATGGTTAAAAGATGGGAAATGTTTTAAGTAACTAGTGGAGTATAAATAGAAAATGTTGTTCTATCATCAAACACACAAAACGTTTCTTTCTGATATATCATTCGAAAACCCATTTGAAATCGAGGGATTTTGTGCCTCTTTATTCCAATAATCTTAAATCATTTCTAGAGTAATTGCTTCTGAAAATATATAAACAGATGATAAATTCATCAGTTTTGGCAATTCAGAAATGATCATATCTAAGAATATTGTTTATCATATTTTTATGAGATATCGCTGATACACAATATATTATTTTCAGATTACAAAATTACAAAAAATTATTTAAGAATAATTTTTTTTAAATATTTTTGGCTGTACTTTGCATACTAATGCTTGTATATAAAGTTCTGGCGTTATTAGGAAAGCTTTGAACTAACTTTTTTTTAGTTGAAATTGAAATCATTAATTGCCTATTTTTAAAAAAATTTGATGTAAATGTTAAATGTTTTTTTAATGTTGCTCAAAATCTTTATTGGTTCTTCAATTAAATTGAAATATTTACTAGTTTTTTCTTCCACTAGATGATTCATTTTTACCTTTCAATTCATTATGATTTTATTTAATTCATTTCATCTTCAATATTAGGGTCTATAATGTGTTGTTGTTACTAATGCCACCAGATTGGCAAAGGCCAGATTGAGGCCCACAAAATTCATCATAGCAAAGGGCTAAGTTATATCTGTCTTTAGCTGTAGGTTCGAACACCATACTGGTGACAGTAGAATTCACCTCAATTTTGAGGGAGAACACCCTGGGGGTGGTCAGAGGCCTCCCACCTCTCTTCCCCTTACATTTTTTGTGATAACTTTTTAAACCAATTTGGATTAAATTTAACAATTTGAAGTGCAATTTTAATATTTAAGTATGATATTCCTTTCTATCAACCTTCTCTGAACATGAATATATCAAATTATATTTTAAAAAATTTACCCTTAAGAATCAACCAATAAAAAACCCAAAATAAATCAACCAATGGCCTAATATTGGTTCTATTTACAGTGCAGCAAATTTTTCTTGAGGGAGTGAGTGAATATTAACGTTGCACTGTTTTAGGGACCTCACGACGAGGGCTTTTGGCGACGGTCTGCGTAATTTTGAACCATGGTCAAGTGACGCAGATGACACCTGAGCTGGCACCCCCTAACTACCACACCAACAGGAGGACGTTTGAGCTCTTGACAGATTTAACATTCATCGCTCCCCTACACAAGCGAGTCTTTAGTGGTACTGGGATCAAGCTCATGACACACTAGCCATGATCTAAATTTTTCTTGAAGTAACTCTAATATCACACTAGAAAAAAATTATGTTTTTTGCAATTTAATAAGATATTACTATATGGTATTAGATTATCAAATTTTTAAGATATTTTAAGAAACATATTGTTTTGCCTTTAAATATTTAAATATCAAAATAAGTGACTAGTTGACTTATTTTATGAGAATTACTACTATTAGCTCTGCTACATTTTTTATTTAAACCTAAATCTGCCAAACATAACCATATAAGGATCTATTTAAACAAAACTCAGTGGCACAACAGTCCATGAGGACTAAGGCCTACTGTGCTCATCTCAGTTTTCACGATCTTGGGCATTGAGGTGCATGAGCAGATGTTTCATTCAGGTGGTCAATCTGATGCAAAACCCCCAGTGTTTAGTTCCCATGCTAAGGACTGTGACTGTTCAGTTCCCAAGCAAGCTTGGTACTCATTTATTGGCGTGGAAGCATTAATGCTACCACTCAATCACTGGGCTAAAAACTACTTACTTTAAATTATAAAATTGTATTGAAATAGAATGTGTGTGTACATTTGGTCTTTTAAATACTTTCCATTGTTTTTATTACAAAGATAATTCTTTGAAAGATGTTCTTAATGAAACATTTAGTTTCTGTTACTTTCATATTTATTTTTTATTTTGATGGGAAAACATATTGTCAAAGCCTTTATTGTGATTACTGATTGTAGTTATTAATTTATTTCATGAAACAATGTCAAGAATTGATTATTCTTTATTAATGTAACACTTCAAAGCATCTTCAGAGCTATTAAGGAATTAAGGGGAAATTTGAGAATTCAAAACAAAAATGAAGTTTTTCAAATTATTATTGGACTGCATGATTTGTAGTTAAATACTTGATGCCATGTATGACACATTATCCTGCAGCATCCTCTTCTTTTATTGGAGTATTGATTAATTATTGACTATTTGTTTTGAATTAATATCTGGTATTAAGCATTATCAATTATATGTGAACATTGAATTTGGTGTTCAATATCTTTGGAATCTGAAGAATTTTTTTAAAAAGGAGCCATCTGCTTCGTTTATGCATGTTGAATGGAACAATGTTTTATGAGTGAAAATGTGTTAAGCATCAGATATTGGATATTTCATTTTGAATTAAAAACATTATTTACTGTTAGATTGAAAAATCAATATTTATCTATTTCCATTTTTAATTGCTCTATTTCATGTGAAGTTTTTTTTTAATACTTTTTGTGAGCAATGACATTTTCTGAATATCCTCAGTAGCCATATATTTTAGCGTTATATTCTCTGAATATTACCATTTTGCTTTTAAAAAAAATCTTTATTTACTGGATAAAATTAGATAAGGTACAGTATTGTCAATTTAAACTTTTAATTATTATTGCAAAAATATATTCATTAGAAATAATTTTTCTAATCTTCTCTGCAATTTTTCTCAATTAGTTTCTATTTTAGTAACTTCCTTATATAAAATTAAGCTTATGGCTTCCTTTTTAAAATATTTTTTTCCTTACTTAATAGGATTTTTTTTTCCATCGTATTGATTGATGTAAGTAAACGGCTCAATTATATACAAAAGTATTTTTTTTTCTGTGTAATTTTTCATCTTACTTCTTTTCTATAGTTTCTGAATCAGTAGCTGGATTGAAAACTGAAGGACTTTTATGGTTTTCGGATCTTACCTCTCCAGATCATATAATTATTCCAGCATTAATTCTATTTGTAAATTTGGCTGTTACTGAAGTACGCATCATTGTTTATCATTATTTTTAATCTTTGTATTCATATAGTATTCCAGTATATGAAGATAATTTAATACTTAAAGTTTTGTTTAATTTTAATGTTCATTGTATTCCTAATTATATTATAATTCAGTGCAATCATTTCAAAATTTGCTTAATTAAACACAAAACATTTCTCAATTCCAAGAACTGTTGTATTTCTTTAAATTTTATCCGACTCAAAATTTATTGAATAGCATTATTTGATAATACTTGAAAAGGTGTTCTTTTGCTTCAAAAGAGGAAACTATGAATCAGAGAATATTTTATTCATATTAAAAGCAACGCAAATATTCTCATTTACCAATGAATTTCAAGCCTAACATACTAATGTACTATGTTAGGCTTACTTTCTATTATTTCTGTTTTATTTAATAATTTGTTTGAATCTTATAAAAGCAATACCTTTGATTTAATTTTTATAATCTCAAGTGCATGTTTAGTTTCATTCAGTACTCTTTATTGAACATGTAATAGATGAGCTATCTCATCCATTAGTGTACGAAGGAGAGTTAGAAGGAAAACTGGCCGTAGTCAAAACAACACAATTTATTTACTATTCTCAATAACAACACAAATTCAACAACCCAAGTTAAGAAATGCACCAATTTATAAATATGGGAGCAATAGCAAAGTAGGCAAGATAATTGGAGATATAATAATGAGTCAGATCACTTACACTTAGCCTTCCAGGCAATACACCTTCTTATATTTGAAGATAATTTCTAAAGTAATCTAATTCAAACCGACCAAATCCAATTTAACAACTAATTGACCAAATTGTCAATCTTAATATTAATCAAATAATCTACAAAGTGCTCTTGCCTAGCTTTATGTTATCTTACATAAATCCTCATGGCTATACTTTAGCTTCTAACCTTTCTCTCTTTTGAACTCGAAAGCTAATACAGTCGACTCTCGATAATTCAAAGTTGGAGGGACCAATGAAAAACTTCGAATTATCAAGAGTTAAAAATATCAAGAGGGAACAAAATTCCCAAAATGTACAAAGAGATATTTTTTTCATACAGATTTAAATCTGAAACTATGTAATAAAACAACAATTGTACATGTGTATAAAATTATTTTATAAAGTACATATCATACAGTATAAATATTTTACAGAAGTTAAAAATCCTGTATTAAAAGAATTCATTCAATACCTCGCACACACATATTATACAATATAAATATTATTCAGAAGATAAAAGTCCTGTATTAAAAGAATACATTCATACATAATCCTATGCATCTCTTCTTCACAATAGCGGACCATCCTTTCTGAACACATGTGTAGCAAAACCACATGTTAAACAAAAGATATGGATGGCTGGCAATAGGTGCAGTTGGTCTATTGTCCACTTAAAGGAATGAAAACAATTAAAGTGTCTTTTTGCCTGAGGAACCATAAAACACAAAGAAGGGTAACAGACAGATGACCATCAAAGGTGCTACGTTACAGGGGAGACACACAGAGAACACAACGCAAAACATGTTGTCTCCAACCTCATTATTACAGGACTGTATATGACAGTGAGTGTTCGAATTGTCGAGAGTTTTTTAAAATAACTTCGAATTATAGCGTGCTGTAGTTTGCTAGCCCTAGATTTTACTTCGAAATATTGAGTGTACCAAAACGTATTGCTTTAGTACGAAATATCAAGAGTTTTCTAGGGACTGAGCATATACTTCGAATTATCGAGAGGTTCGTATTATCGAAGGTTTGAATTATCAAGAATCGACTGTACTTAAATACATGACATAATTTACATATATCGCATCTTTTTCTTTGGGGAGGGGGATTTATAAATTAAATAATATTTAAAGAAAGTAATTCCCCAAGAGGATGTTAGGCGCGGATAGACCCGTTACAAATATACTTGAGATTAAAATTTATACATTAGGGCTATTAATAAATTTTTAGGTTGTGCTTTCCAATGATGAGGGACCCTAGAAGTTAATTATAACACAAACATTGACTAAAAGAATTTTTCAAACTAAAGTACTCTGTGGAACAAGAAAATGAGCTCGCAAAGGCTAGAGCGATACTAGAACTTGAACGAACTTATCCTTAATGTGTTCGTCATCATACATTTTAGTTTAATTCTATTGTACATGCTCAGACAATAAGTTAATCATGATAAAATTACAATAGTTAAAATTCTAGGTTTAATATATCTTCTAATTTTTAATGGCACCTTATAATTTAAATGTCTCATTTATTAAGCGGTCAGTTTTACTTTTCCTCTTTTAAAAATGTAGCAACCAGATCTATTCTGCAAACAAAACTATTGTTAAAACCATTAATTAATTATAGAAACTGATTGGTTGAGGAGTTCTATGTTACTCAATTATGTAAAGTATTCTGTCAATGTTTGTGTTTGCTATATTGAATTGCTTGTGTTTGATGCTATAAAACTGTATTTTGTAAATTATATGAAATCGAATTTTCTGAATTATTTAATTGTTGAGCTGTGTTTTTAACTTCAAAAAAGGCAAAATATTTTAACTGAAGTTTAATTATTAATTTTTGTGTTGAATAGTTTAAAAATTTGTTGAAAATGTTTACATTTTTTTTCTTTTGATTTTATAATTAATCTCATGATCAAAAAAAAAATTCTAAGCACTTATTTTATTAAAAAAATTCTTTCGTTCTGTTTCAATAGTTTTTAAATATATTTATCATTTAACTTAAAGACTATGTGTAAAAAATTTAATTCACATTTTTAAGTATATTACTATTTATAATATCTCATAGATTCATGCACTGCGTAATATTGGGAAAGGATCCTTACCACAAAAGATTTTATTGAACACTTCACGAGTAATAATAGTTGTTATTGCTGCTGCAGCCACTATAAACCCATCTGTAAGTTTATTATTTTGTTATTGTATTTCTACTAAGTGTCTGTTAGTATCAGATTTTTAAAAAGAGTGATATTTTTATAATTTAGATAAAACGCATTAAAACCTCTATAGTAAGGACACTAATCTTTATATATAAAATATATGTGTCACAGTGTTTGTCCGCAATGGACTCCGAAACTACTCAACCGATCATAATATAATTTTGCATATTATCGACACTATTGTTGATGAAAACAAAACCACAAATTTTCCAACCGATTTTTTGAATTCTCTAGAAGTAAAAGGAATGTCACCACACAATCTTCAGTTGAAGATTAGTTCCCTGGATATTCTTTTGCGTAACTTAAATCCACCTAGATTATGCAATGGAGCACGTTTCACCATCAAAAGAATTACCGGGAACTTCTTGAAGCAAACATTTTGAATGTAAAGTTTAAACAAAAATTCGGTTATTATACTACGGAAACTGTTGCCACGTTTCCACTGATACCGTCAGAAGCTCTAATACCATTCAAAAGGCTTCAATTCCCGATTCTCGCGTTTGGCTTTCGCGATGACCATAAATAAATCTGAAACCCAAACAATATTCATTTGATACTTGGACTTAGAAAATCCATGTTTCTCGAATGGACAACTAGATGTTACATGCTCACATGTGCGGAAACCGTTGAATCTATTCGAGTTATCAAAATACGGGTTACTGAAAAATATTGTGCACCAATTAGCATTTAGTTGTATAGAATTATTTGTTGTTATACTTTAAAATGATAAAAAATAATTTTAATAATTGCAAAGAATCAACGTTATTCACCACATTTATAAAATTAAATCTTCATATGTTGTTACTTAATGACTTCATTAGTAATTCATGCATTATACTACACTCAAATAGGAGGTGGATGAAATGCAAAATTAAAATAATTTGTTGTTTTATACTTTGTTTCAACCCTCCAAAATTATAAACAAAGATTAATTTGACTGCATTGAATAGCTTAGGATAATATTGAACTAACGTATTAAAGCCACAGCAACACGTGGCCGGGTCAGCTAGTTTACTATATATTTTTTTAATTAATCCATTTGCAAAACTCCTCATGCTCCACATTGCATAAAATGAGGCTTACAGATGTAAGTGGTGACACAATTATATAATTTAAAACAAAATTAAAAATACATCTGAGATAAAAATATAAAAGAAAAAAGAAAGGGAGGAAACACAAGATTATAAATAAGTGGAGGTACCAATAAAAGTTTTAAAATCTATACAGTAAACAAATTTTCTTAAAACATTAAGGCTTTCAGTACAATTGACCAACAAAAACAAAACAGCTGGCTAGAAAATACCTAAACATTTCAACTCCTTTGTAAAATTTTCTCTTGTACAAAAATATAGGTTGCAATACAACAATACATGGTCCACAGTTTTAGAAACCTGACTACAAGAACAAATATTACAAATCATTTAAATTAAATCAAGATAAATAGCTCTTAAAATTTCCATGTCCTGTTAGAATCTGGGATAACTTAAAATCAGTAACAAATTTCTTACATTTTAGCCATTGATAAATGGTTGGGAAGAAACTTTAGGCGAGGCCAAGAACTCGGTGTTCCAGGTGGAAATAGTTCTTTCCCAAGCTAAATGCTTCCAGTGGGACAATGGCACAGACATCGAAAGGTTTATGTCTTGGCCAACTGGTCCACTTGATCATTAATTATCTCTATTATTAATTTGCTATATTAAAAACATATTTCCAGCAAAATCAAGTAATCATATAAAATTTTACTTATGTTTTTTAAATTGAAATCTGAATATTTGGCACACTATGCATATGCAACATAGTGAAAGAAATAAGTGTACATTTATTTGAAGAGTTGAAGACTACTCGTAAGTAAATGAAGCTAACTATATATATTATCAACTAGACATATATCTTTCCCTATGAAACAGTTTAAGTTCTGTTTCTTGAAATAATAAAAACAAAAAAGAAATGTTACAAAACCCTGAAAAGTTTGTATTATGTAGCAATTACTTTATGCTTTAAAAGGAAAAGAAAAAATTTACACACGAAGAGCAAGATATAAATTGGCAAGATAGCCAAGTACCAGTAATAAATGACTTTGCTATAAATTTATTTGTGACCAGCCAGATCAGTTTGGGGATGAATTCATTATCCCAGTTCATAACAGATAATGGATTTATTTACAGCATACTACAATCACAAGTCTTTGTAATATAGAACTTAAAGAGGGAATACAATTATTATCAACATCTTGATCACTCAACTGCTATGTCAATTCTGCAAGGAATTTTCCTTTTGTAAGAAAGTTTAAATTTTCCACAGTGCATACATAGGTGGTGCCATTTAACAGGGGCTTAGCTAAATATGTGTTGTATGTATTTTCAAATTGCTATCTATATTCACTTTTGTAATAATTTTTAACATATACATCATCAAAACAGAAATGCATATTTGGTATTTAACTATTTTGTTATTATATTTTTTTTTAAAAAAATTTCTTTTTTGTATTGGGGGAAAAAAATAAGTGCATTATGCATATGTATCTATTGAATTATGCTGTATTGGATACATATCTTTTGTATAATCAAATTAACTGTTTCAAGTATATTATCTTTGAAAAAATTTTAAACTCCTTTTTCCCTTCTATTTTATAATTATCGTTCTTATTGATTTTGGTTATTTTAAATTGTTCTTTTAATTTTCTCTTGATATGTAGTTTTTGGTAACATGAGTATTTTTCAGTATTAGTGGGATGCATAACAGTACAGAGAAAATGAAGAGAGGTAGTAAAAATATGGAAACTAAATTTTTTGAGTCAATGTAATAAATATGTATTTTCTCTTGAATTCTCTTAACAATACATTTAACTGGCATAATCTTTTTGGGGGGAAGGGGAGGTATATATCATAAAAAATAAAATAAACACATTAGTAGCACAGATGTGTACAGTAATCATGCAGTATTATTTTTTTTAAATTTTTTTTTAAATGACACATATATTTAAATTGAGTAATTAGTGACACAAAATGCAATAATTTAATCAGACATGCATAACGTTTCATTTCATTATAGTTTAAATTTTCCACAAGGTATTGGGTCTGTCCCTGAACTTTGATGTTATTTGGTTTATTATATCTTTTTTCCCCTTGTACCTCAAATCTTCTCAACTAAATCTTGTAATTATATAGATAAGAATTTAATGCTAAAACTTCTATTCTTACTATATCATCTATTGTAATTACTGAACAAATAAGAATATACTTGGTAACTTATAGAATTTTATGACCTGACTAAATTAATATACCTTAGCATACCTATGCTGTAGCATAATAAATATAAAATTTTGGGGCCTGACTGGAATTAGTATATAGCATACATATAATACTAAAGGGTAATAAATAATATACTATAGCTTGTACCTTAATTTTACAAATTAAGGTGTGTTGTATAAACTCATGCAAACTTGATAATAAGTAGCTCAGTATTTCTTGAAATAGTTTATCATTTTTAAAAACTCATTATCTAGAACAAATATATGTAGTCAAAAAATTTAACATCTACTCTCTTGTACATATTGTTATATTAGTATCATTATATGTTGCATTACTTAGCAAAATGTAATTAATGTAGTTTTTCTGTGTGCTTTGAGTACAATAACACCTATAGGTAAAATACTTATATTGATGTGTAACTTAAAAAAACCATTACTATATTTCTGTATTTGTATTTTCTGTGATACTGAAATTTCATTCTTCTTTTTTTATAGTCTGTTAGTTTTTATTGGCTCTGCTCCAGTACATTTGGCTTAGGACAAAATATGCTACTTATGATCCCAAAAGTGCGCAGAATCCTCAGAATTCCATCAACTGCAAAAGAAAGTTCTACACCATTTAGAGATATTGCTGCAAATTTTAAAAAAAGATTTAACAAAGAATGAGAGTTTAAAGAACTGCATTTAAAATAAATAGATATCTAGATCGAATGCAAAATTCTGTAATTTATTTTTAAAAAATAAAATGTAAATATCAAGCATAACTTTTGTTTTTCCCATTTTTTTAAATGTGTATTCTGATATTGAATATTCATAATTTCTGCAGAAAAATTTATATTGTGTAGCATTAAATTATTTTTTTTTCATTTTGATTGAAATAAACTTTTGATTAAATTTTAAAGTTACATTTTTTTTATATTGGCCCATGAAAACATTTCATTTAATAAATTATTTTAAAATGAACAACATAATAAAATATGTAAAATGCAAAGATTTCATATTAAATTTTATTGAAGTAGCTGATTTATTTATTGTATTAAATATTTTAACATATATTGTATATTTCCGCTTTTTAGCCGAATGGAAAAAAGAATCCTTTAAGTTTTAACATGAAGGAACATTTTTGACATGAATTTTTAACATGTTGTGAAGTAGAAGTGGAATATTTTTAATTAAATTGCTATAAATTAATACTAGGTGCATTGCACGAGCTTTCTCTTGCACTAAAATATTCTTCTTTGCAATTTCTTTGCGTTGCACGAGCTATTGCAATTTTAAGAAATAGTGCGAATTTTTCGGAATCCAAAAATGCTAACCACTCATATGTTCATTTATAAAAGAAATGTAAAACATGACAAATGAAATTGATTAAAGTGTATATTTTATTTTAACATTTTTAAACTTGTAGTGGGTGATATTTGATGTTAATACAGTTTTTTCAAATATCAATTCATTAATTAAATTAAAAAATGGTAACAAACAAAAAATAATAGTCCAACAGCATATATAGAAAGGAAAATCGTTTGTTGTGTCCCTGTAGCGCGTTGGACTTCTGATCCAAAGGTCATGGGTTTGAATTCCTGGAATGGTCTAATTTCTGAGAATATGATTTCTTTTTTACTATACTGTTTTATTTGAATAATTAAGTTTAATTAATAAATAAACGGTAACAAACAGACAAAAAATAATCCAACACCATGCATAGAAAGGAAAATTGCAAAGAAAATCGAGTTCTATTTTGTCACTTAATGTGATTTTGTCTATATGGTTAATTATATTTTTTTCATTATTTTACATATGCGTATAAAATATTTTTCATATTCAGGAAATATTTTTATAAGAAGTGGTATTTAAATGAAAAAAATGTAATACAAAATTATATTATGCTCAGTATAACAATGGAAAAAATATTTTGAAATTAAAATTACTTTTGTAATTTCAGAGAATGTGTGAAGTATTATAAGGCATAGAAAATAAGGATAGCAATTAATCTTGAAGCATGATATATGAACATTGCTTTTATTCTTTTAAACTTGTAGTGGGGGGACATTTGATGTTACTATACAGTTTTTTCAAATATTAATTCATTAATTAAATTAAAAAATGGTAAAAAAAAATGAGTGTGTTTATGAGACCACCCGACAGAAGTAAAAACTTCAGATTTGTTGTGTTATTTCAGTGAATAGAAAAACACGAGGTTATTAGTATTGTCATATAAAATTATTTATCCATATGTCTGTGCTCATAAAGTAATATTTTTTGAAAAATATACAATCACATATGTGAATTAATTGTATTCTAGGAAGGAAACGATAGGTTTATGGTAGCTGAAATAGGTTATAAATAGTTTATAGATTCAAAATTATTTAAATATCTTATAAAAACACTCCATCAAACATTGTTCCATACTTCATCATTCTTTCTCTTGGATCATTTGACATAATTAAATAGAAATTTGATTTTAAAAATAAATTTAAGGTTTTGATTTGCTCTCTTTTAATCTACTTTAAAATCATAGGTAATTTGCAGATTTTAATTCAGAAGAGCTGAGTTGGCTTCAGTGTAGTCAACTAAATTTGTGTGAACGAATTCGATAATTTTCTCTACACTTTGATTTGGTGATATATAAATAGCAACCATTAGAATTTTTTGTCCATTTTCTGCTCTACATTTCGCTGCACAATTCTCTCCTATACATGACTGATTAAACCCAAATGATTCTGTAGTATTTGATGCTACACCATTTCTAAAGGGACATAAGTAGTCGTATCTCCTTCATTTTTAAATAAAACAACTCCACCAGGTCTGTGATTATGTCTTTAGAATTAAGCAATGCAATGAAAATTTGGAACATCTATGTTTTCTTCATCATTTATCCAAGTTTCTGTTAAAAGTAATATAGTTACATGTTGCATAACATTGCCATCCAGATCCAAAGCATGTGCATGTAAACTTTGACAATTCAATGAATATATTGATATTCCTTTTTAGGGGGAAAGGAAGTTAGTGAAGATATCTGTGACTGCTTTATGTTTGTTTTGTGACAACCTTGCAGCGAATTATAAAAAGCAAACATTAATTTAATTGGCCTTAAATTTCTTCATTTTTCGATTATCTTTCACGGTTAAAATTTCTTCACTGCGCTATTTTGAATAATTATTTAAGATTATATTCCCGAATATAATGAATATGTTTTAAAAATATGAAAATGTGCAGGTGTGATACAATTCACAGAAGAAGAATGAAACGAATGCAAGGCATTCCACAATTCATATAATTCCACATATGTTTCTGTTATGTTTGTAATGCAAGGTAATTGGCAATCAACTTTAGGATATTTTGACTGAAATTTTTTCGATATTAACAAATTAAAAATAAAAGGTTGCTTTGAAATGATTTTCACAATAATATCTGAGGGCATTTTTAAATCTCAGCTATCCAGAAGTTTCAAATATTTTGTCCCTTCAACATTTTCTGAGTCGAAATTAATTTTTTATCTTCAACAAATATATATTTGCAGTCGGAGCACTTGAATTTTATATTATGCACGCAATAAGCCGCTGCGTACTTTAAAACGATACTCTTCTATTGAAATATATCATCTGATTTATTTTTAAATTCCCTAGAGATTGTCTTTTTCGAAGTTAGCATCAACTCTTCATCTTTTGGGAAACTTTAAACCGAAATATATGGCTGTCCAAATTTAGTAGATGAACAGTTGGGTACACAACAATAATGATGTATTATTATAAAATGTGTGCAGCTTTGGGTTAAGTTATTGAAGTGAAACTTCTTTGCTCACGGGAGTGAATGGGAAATTTGCCCAGTTTTGCGTAACAGTGAAAAAGCGAACGGAAGTAGTGATTTCATCCCCCCGAAACATCGCCATGGTGAGGAGATAGAGAGCGAGGGGGGTACACCACGTGACTTGCGTCATATCCGTGAAAATGTTGGACGATTGCTAAGGGGTTATGGAGTGGGGCATCTTGATGTTTGGACTAAAGCAAAACCTCCTAGGAAGTGCTGACTAAAGGCGCTTAAGTATTGGAGATATTAAGTGAGTATGCTACTCGTAACGAACTCGTGTGGTGTATTTTCGTAGTTTTTATGTAATAAAAACGTGCCGTTTTCAACGAATAAACGCACCCAAAATATTACCATTATATGGCTCTTCCCGTTACGGGAGTGTCTGGGGCATTGTGTATATGTCACTAACGCTCGCACCAGAATCGCTACGGATAGCGTCTTGTAAACAAACACAGTGACTTCTGTGAGTGATGCATAAAATTTATATTATTAATTTTTATTTCCATTGAATTAAAATTAATTCTGGTCAGAATGCTTAGAACAAATGCAAAAAGAGGAAAAGAGTTTCGTGAAAGGAAAGGAAAAATAGCAGCAAGTCCAGGCGAAAGTTTATATATCACCAGGTAGTTCTGTCGCAGCTTTTATCACCTTTATCCATAAAGTTTTAGTGCTGTACACATCAGAGACTGCTGCAATCATTGGATCCAATGATGATTAAAAGCCGATTATCTTAACTGGAGACTTTAATGTTTATTTTGCTTCAGAAGAAGCAAAACCACTCATTGAATTCTTGAAACGGACACTGAATTTGACAGTGAATACTGATTCTAGAGAAGGAAAAACAATATACGGAACCACGATTGATGCAGTTTTCTCACAGTTTTTTGATTGACTACAATCGAGGTTTTTTAGATCCTACTTCAGTTGCCACACACCTATTGTGTCTTTCTTGAAAATGATGATGCAGAAAATTGAATAAAAATATTTTCATACAATAAATGAAGTTCGAATTTTATTTAATAAAAGTTATCTCAGCAGTTTAACATAAATAGATTTATTCCTGCATTTATGCCCAACGTCGCCAAAGAAGTATCACTTCTATCGTGTGGCTTTCCATGTTCTTTTTTATTAAAACTTTTAATATTTTTAAAATAAATAAGATTTTACAGAATAAACAAAACACTAATTTCACATTTAAACACTAATTTCTCATATAAAACAAAATATCCTAAATTTATAAATAATTAAGGGTCTTAGCATAAAGGGATCAATTTATTATACCTTGCCCTCAAAACTAAAAAGGAAGAAATTCAATAATGGCACAAGAATAAAGTTATACAATAATATAAATATCGTACCTTTCTTCATGGTTATTCCTGTTGATATATCCTGAGTAATAAATACACGGGGGATCATGAACTAAATTTTTATATCATTTTATTTTTTTTTAGCTGTAATACTTTTTTATAATTATTTTTAGTATATATTGTGAGATCCACTTTATAAATTTCAGTTTATTATGTTAAAAGCAAAACAATTATTTAAATTTATTATTTTGTTCACGTGAATTTATTTATCATTGTTTAATTTTTTGTCACCGTGAACTGAACGATATTGCAAAAGTATATTATTTTGTACGCTGTGGCAACAAGGAAGTGCTCGTTCTGTTTTGTTTAATTAACAGTATTCCATGAAAAAATTGTTTATAACTAGGTGAGTCTTGGACTCTAGTTGGCATGTTAATTTGTGAAATAAATGAGATTTGACAGTATTAATAGTTTGGAGTATTAATTTTCAATTCAAGAATTTTTTATTTTTACGATATCTGGCGTCCGGAGACAGGACTATTAAGTGTCAATATGTTTACATCTGTTAAAGGCTTCAAGAAAGAAGACCTAATTTATTTGTGTCAAGAGATCAATGAGGACTTACCGTTGAAGGTTACCATATCTACACTGAAAGATGTAATTTTAAACAGTAAAGAATATAAAAATGATTCGGACTTTGTTTCAACCGTACTAGCTACAACTGTTTCTGAAAGGCAGATAAAGCGCCAAGAAGAAGAGAGAAAGAGCCAAGAAGAAGAGAGAAAGCGCCAAGAAGGAGAAAGTGAACGACAATGACAACATGAGTTGGATTTGGCGAGATTAAACTCCCGGACAGTTTTACATACTCTAGATGATCAAACTCCAGAGTCAGGTAGTGTAAAAAAGAAATTTCACTTACCTAAGTTAGAATTACGCCATTTTTCGGAAGATTTAAAGGACTGGTTACCTTTTTGGAGCCAGTTCGAACATGTTCATAATGATGTTGATATAGCACCAGAAAATAAATTTCAGTATTTAGTGCAAGCAACCGTTAGCGGCTCACGCGCTCGGGAGGTAGTGGAAAGTTTTCCACCCACCGGCGCCAACTACACCAAAGCTGTTGAATCTTTAAAAAATCGCGTTTTGGTCGAACTGATTTACTTATAGAATTCTATGTCCGCGAGCTTTTAAAATTGGTTTTACAAAACGCTTCGCAAAGTTCGACTGTTAATTTATGTACGCTGTATGACCATTTGGAATCTCAGATTAGGGCATTAGAGACACTTGGCGTAACAACGGATAAAAGCGCTGCTCTACTTCATCCTTTGGTTGAGTCATGCTTACCGGAAGATATACTAAGAGCATGGCAAAGACAAAGAGGTCGTGATTTCCATCATAGTGGCGAACCACAAGAAAGGCTTAGTAGCTTACTAAAATTCTTAAAATCTGAAGTAGAATCAGAAGAAAGGATTTGTTTGGCGATGCAAGGTTTCGGTTTAAACAAAAATAAAGACAATATTGGGTTTAGAAATAAGAAATTTGAACCAAGAGTTAAACAAAATAAAACACCCACCGCCTCCGGTCTTTTTACCAATCCACATACTCATAAAACCAAAAAGTCATGTGCGTTTTGCGAGAAAACTCATCCCAGTGCAGACTGTTTTTCTGCGCAAAAAAAGAGTTTAGATGAAAAACGAAGGATTTTGAGGGGAAAAAATTGTTGTTTTGCCTGTCTGGCTCCCGGTCACCCCGTCCGAAAATGTCATTCATTTTTGAGATGTGTAATTTGCGGGAAGAAACATGTTCCCTTGATGTGCGAAACAAACGAGTCATGAAAAAATGATTTCAAGAAGACGGAAGAAGCTGAAGTTTTCAACGAGGTCAACATGTCCAACCTGAGTGTGGGTCCTAAAGTGTTTTTACAGACTCTAAAGTGTAAGCTCATATCAGATAAAAAAGAAAAAATCGTGCGAATTGTTCTGGACACCGGCTCGCAAAAGTCTTATATTGTAAAGAGTCTTGCCGAAGAAATGGGATACGTTCCTATAAAGAAAGAAACTCTGGTACATTCACTGTTTGGTGGGATTAAATCTAAAGAATTTGTACATACATGTTACAGAATTAGGTTGAAAAATATTAAGAACAATTTTGCATGCAACTTTGAAGCTTTGGATCAGGTAGCTATTTGTAATGATGTATCACCTGTGAACTCCGGGCCTTGGTTAAAAGAGCTTCAAGAAAGGGATATAACATTAAGTGATGTGGGAGAAAAGCCACAACCTGTGCAAGTGCTTATAGGAGCTGATCTTTTTGGAAAGATTTTAATCGGTCAGCTTAGGGTCTTACCATGCGGATTAGTAGCCACTGAAACTTTGCTTGGGTGGACTCTGTTAGGGAAAGTTCCTGATAGTAAAGTTACTACAAGCAATGCCATGTTAGTGACATCACTTTTCGCTAAAGAGTTTGACATTTCGGACTTCTGGAAACTGGATTCTATTGGTCTTGGCTCCCAAGCCGAATCCTATATGTGTGGGACTGGTCAGTGATATTGATTTGATTATATATATATATAATCAAATCAATATCACTGATCAAATCAATATTTGATTTTATATACATAATCAAAATTTCTCTACAAGAGAGAGATGAATAAACATGATAAAAACTGAAAAGAATTGTAATTGTAAGATAACCAGACAACAGAATTTCAAAGGAAATATGAAAAATTAAAATATAGAGTTAAATATAAAAAAATATAAAAGAATGGATGCTACAGTATTATCAACATTACTGACTTAGGACCGCTTATATATATAAAATTTTATATAAAAGTGGGGTTGAGCATGTTTTGTGGCCAGCCAACCTTCCCCCTTTCTGTTGATAATACTGAGCAAAAACCTTTTGAAAATAATGGATAGAAAATTTAATCCATTATGAGAAAAAGATGACTTACCTAAAAATTGCAAACAGAAATGCAGAGCCCGCGCTAAATCTGAGTACAATGAACAAGTTATTGCCAGATTCTGGACCCAAATACATATTCAAAGGATTTTCAAAATGAAATAATTACTATTTCAGCCGCATCTATTCGTCATGAAATAACACGCATTGTTAAAAAAAGCCAAATATTACACTTAATTCTGGACTCCGTAACGTCCCAAAGGGCGTTGGTGTTTGGGGGTTCGAGCAAAGACTAGCCATAGAAATTTTAACACAATTTTATTATTACTTTTACTGAATCAACCAACACAATTAAAGGGAGAGAATGCACTATAAAAATTAAACCCGGAAGAACAATTGCCTAGGATTAATTTAACTATCATGTAAATAAAAGTATTTATCTGGTTGCTGGAACACTCTTAACTCTTACGTTTGAATTCTCTTTAGATAACTTGCTTAACTATACGACCTCCGGTCGTAATCCTATTCACAATTCAATCTCAGCTTTCAACCATCGACCATCAACTACCATCGTCTATTCTAATGCTAACGTTAAAATAGAAGTACACATTTGCCTAAATATCGCCTACTTCACCGAGAAAGGTTTTCAACTGAACTTACAGTTAAAAAGAATAGTTTTATCCAAGAGGATTGGTGGAAGATTCGCGGATAAACCCTTTGCAACTCTACGCCAGATATTAGTCACACAGAACAAATAAAGTTTGTTATTAGATGTGTGTGAGCACTCTGATGGTCAGGTATATATTTTAGAAATTTTTCTAGGAGTTTTTAGGAATGCTACACAAGGAAAGGCTTTCAGAAGGACACATTCTCTATTGAATCGGAAATCTCTGAAAAAATTGATTTTACTAAAATTATTGACAAATTTGCTCCTCAGAAAGCCAGAAAAGTTATTTTATAATTATTCATTATATAAGTAGTCTTTCTAGAAGGACTGATTAATATACTTTTCGTTTCACGAAATCTATTCTTTAGTATTTTTTTTTATTAGATTATATTTTCTGAGTAAATACTGAAGTTTTGCTTTTCTAACTATAAAATGTCTATTTTTATTTCAAACGTAATATATTTGCTGGTTTATTACTTTGTTAAAGTACTTTACCACGATCATAACCCATTAGCTGACCAAAAAATAAAATTTTGCTTTTCAAATCTTAACTGCATTTTTATTAATGTTTTACTTTTTACTCTTATACAGGTAGATGAGTTTATAACTTCAATATATGAGTATTAAATGAGTAATTAAATATACAAGTATTTTAAAATAAGTAATTATATATATAAGTATTATAAAAAAAGCAAATAAAATTTAAATATCATCATAAGTAAGTATAAATATGTAAATATTATAATAAGTAATTAAATCCCAACATTGGTGCCTTTCTGACGAAACTAGTAGTAATATAAAAAGTATTGATAGACAAATAATACCCAATTCTTTTCAGTTGATGACCCTCTAAGCTCCGTTCATATGTTCGAGGTAATATGAAGGGGAAAAAATTAATTCACTCTTTTGTAAATTCAGACCAGTTGCCCTGCAAAAACATCAAAGTCAGTCAAGAACTTTTTTATCACATCCAAGTAATCGAATCTGAAGAGTAAGAATGAGTTAGGATTAGTGTCAGCGTTATGACATCAAAACAATAAAGATTCTTACGAGTTTTGTTTGAAGTCCGATTTTCGTGGCACAATTTTGGCTGCAATGACATTAACATGTAAGTACCGTTGATTACATTGATGCAAAGGCTCGAGTATAAAAAAGTTCCTCTACTACCCCTACAACCCAAACACAGTTCAAAAATCTTTTTAGAAGAAATCATAACAACTGAATGGCCATCATGTCAACACAAAACTAAGTACATAGCCATGCGAATAAAAAATTTATGCTTATGTACCACTTATTTTCTATTTAAATTATAAACATTGTTCAGTTTCATCGTACACGATTCTCCAATTGATCCTCACAGTCGGAAGTCGCCGAGTTCTCCCGGTCGCTGATTAAGTTGACCCGGCACCCAATGTCAAAGTTGATCCGGCACCCAATGTCAAAGTTGATCGTACGCTACCCTTCGGCAATGGAGTTGGCCTCGGTCAACATAGTATTTTTCATACACATATCACGCAAACAAAAATAGCTCCAGCAATTTTTTATTTTAATATTTAGGTCGAAATCTAATGTTTTCTTTAAATCTAAATTTCTATTTTAATTCCCATATACCACCCAACTAAACATGGCAAGTGTATCGTTAATGTCAACTCCAACTTCACAGATAGGGGATTATGACCTCATCAGGATCATGTGCCCCAATGACCACTCTACTCCACTCCAATTTATCCATTTTGTCATGGTAACATCTCTTCCAGGGATGAAGAAAACGGATGTGCAGATAGGTTTGTGTAATCGCGTCTATTTGTAGATTTTACACAAAGAAGCCTGGCAAGCAGACTCGCCAGGAGGCGCTGGCATTTTTGGGATAGGTTAACATCCAACAGTGAATGATTAAATGGACGTTGTAATGTGGGCATCCGGACTGTGATACAGTCCTCAGTCTCATATCTTGGTTGACTTTGATGTTGGGCATGGCGATGGTGGGGTTTTTCATTCTGCTTAAAAGGAATCATGGCTATTGGCTGAGACGATGGCATCCTGGAGGCATGGCTATGATACTTCTACGGATATAATTCCGGGTACATGGGTTTCTGGGAACCCTCAGACCCGTATCTGGCTAGAAAAAGTTCTGTATAGCTGTTGGTTAAGTTGCATTTTCATGCTGGATTGTGTGGAGCTTGGCAATTGGACGAGTGGCGGCAGGCCGGTAGGCGGGGCTTCAAGGCGATGATCTTTGGTGGTTCGGTTTTGGAATCTGGTGGAAGAGAGAATGTCTTCCAATTTGGATGTAGTAGTGATGAGGATATTGGCTCAAAAAAGGCTGCTCATGGGGGTGTGAGTGTGTGTAATGATGTGTGGTGACGCAATGTCCAGTAGGGGAAAAATTTAAAACAAGTATGAAAAAAGCGACCGGCGGGTTTCTGCGAGGCCGACACCCTCCTTCGCATTGACCGCACACGGCCGTGCCAAAGATATAGTCTAGAGTGTAGCGGGTGCCCTGAGCACTCCGCCACAAGAGTAGTTAACATTGAATGCAATAAATAAATAAAAGTGGATGAAAATAGTTAAGAGAATTGAATTTAGCAAATAAAAAGTGAAATTTATGGAGGATTGTACGGGTCCAGGAGAATTCACCTGGGTCGCTACCTTTTAAAAAAAAATTGGCTGCATAATTTTCAAGGTTTTGCATATTAATATTATCAGAGCTATTGAGGGAATCAAAAAATTTAATCGAGATATCTTGGATATGCTGCTTAAAGGATGGTATATTTAAACAATTACGAATGTCGGCGTTGCGCATGCGTCTTGCGGCGCCGACTATCATTCTGATGAGAGTATTTTGAGCGGTATCGGAATTTTAATATTAGTCTTGGCTGCGCTATGATACTTCATCTGAGTGCAGTAGAGAGGCATTTTTTGCATGAGTGAGAGCTTAGAGCTTACTCTCTGATTGGTCGGTGGTAGCGTGATCATAGACTCCTATTGGCTGCCCTGGGGGTTGGTTAAATGATTTAATCGATCAAAATTTTTATTTCAAAGTTTTGCAATATTTCCAATGCAAAGCTTCATTTTAAAACTGTAGCAATTTAAAAATGACTGGTTTCATGCATCTTATCATTCATTGTTCCGCACAATGATATTCTTTGTAGGATAACATTTTTTTTTTCTAATGGTCTATACAGATTAATGTTTTACCATTGCAGACCTGGTACATTCCCCGGGAGGTAGTATTTCTTTTTATTGCGGTACCATATAGGCGGATACCAATCGCCGCAGGTAATTTTGATGGCCAGAGAGTGGCACCTGAGCTCTGTCGATGCGATTGCAGGATGACAAAAATTTCCAATCTACTTTCAAACATAAAAAAAGTTATGTTAATTCTTATTTACTTTAAATTGTGTCCTGAAAGTTGGTGTTATGTAAAAAAACACAGAGAAATCGTTCAGTCATATTAAAGTTTGTTTCGTCGCCCATCCGGTGTAGTGATTAGCGACGCTGACTGCTGTGCCGTAGGGCCTGGGATCGAATCCCGAAGAAGACATGGATGTTTGTAAATGTATAGTGCCTTTATAGCATGAGGGTACTCTAAATAGCCGTCGAGCCGTAAGTCCTCTCGTGGGGTTGGTGGAAGGGGGGAAAAGGCGGGAGTCCCCTGACCACTCCCAGAGTGTTCTTCCTCAAAATTGGGGTGGAACTGAGTAAAATCGTTCTGTCACCTGCATGGTGCTCAAAGCTACGGCTAACGACAGGCGTACATCTAGCCCCGTACCGCGATGAATTTCGCGGGCCCCGATATGACATCGTCAGATAGGTGGGATTAGTAACAACAAAGTTTATTTCTAAAACATACTGCTCCAGATTTTTGTTCACTTTTAGCTCATGGTTTCTGATAAATAATTATACAATTGAGCCTTGTTCAGGAAATATGTGATCCCGGATTAAACCTACATTTTGAATAGAAATATTTTCTAGTTTAGTGGTGCCGTTGTAGATAATTAATTAAAATGCTGAGTTCAATCTGTGCATTTTCATCAAAGTTACATGTTCATTACGTTTTATTTCTGAAAAGAAAAGTATATTTTAAAATGATTCTTAAAGTGTGGCGTATACAAGCGTGGGGTTTGAGGGTACAACCTCCTCCTCCCTCCCCTCAAAGACCATCGGACCTTTCATTTGTATCCCACAGAGTATCCTATGCATTTCCGTAAACGTGTTTTATAATGCATGTAAAATCTACCTATAAGAGAAGTCTGTATAAGCTACTGCCTATAACATTAATCAAAGTTCTGTTTCACCTTTTGGATATAAAACTTTATAAATAATAAGGAGTTTTAAGTAATTTATAACACTGAAATAAAATAAATACTTGAAAGTTATGCATATTTTTATTTAACTTGTAAATAAATTCCTAGGGATCACCTTAGCACTAGAGGCACAGTGAGCGTTATAAATGTATATGTTACGGCCAAATCCCGAAGTTCGGCCAGTTCCCGAATTGGCCGGCAAAATCGCACATTGGCCGGGGCATCTGATCAATGTCCGATGTACTGGAAATGAATAGCGTGTATGCGACTTTGGTCGGCCACTTCCTGAAGTGCCCGGAACTCCCTGGCCAATCTTCGGTGTGCTGAAGCAAGACTGTTTGGTAGGGGTGCTTTCTACAAGCTAGGAACAGAACATGGTGTTCTCAAACAACTGTACTCCAGAAGTGAGTTTTCCATTTTGCAAGAGAAACTACTTATACATTGGCATCTGTTGGCACAGAGGAAAAATCATTACGAACCGTTGCCTCTTCGCAATCGCTGACAGGCGGCCAAGGCTACACTCAATGTAGTTGTACTACCAAGTGCTCAACAAATCGCTGCAGATGTAAAAATAACACAAACTGCTGTGAAATTCGAAATGTCATAAAAATTCATCTTGTTGTAACAAGTGGTGATACTGATAATTTTCTGTAATAAACTAATTCAATAGATAATGTGATTATCTTTTTGTTTGATTCTCCAAGGGAGAGGAAATTTTAATAAGAGACCAGGAGGTTTCTGGTACTCTGAGATCCTTACTCACTAAAACTTCTCCCTTCAGACTACAGCTCACCTAAGGCCATCATACCTCCTTGGCCTTTGTTCCGAAGGACGATCCTAGGCGCCTAAGAGGGGTGGATTCGTCGGAAAACTCCTCTGTGGCAGCTATAATGTGATTATCATTAACATTACGGTGTACAAACACCCAAAATTTGCTCATAACCTTTTTCTTCCGACTTTGGCCGATCGCCCCATGCCATTTCGCGAACTGGCTGGCCAAACCCCGAAATCAAGGAAAGATCGGACTTTGGCCGGTCATTGTGAGGCGATATTGGCTGTTTCGTGATTTGGCCGGCCATTTCGGAAACTGGCCGACTTCGGGCTTTGGCCGTAACTGTTTTTAGTAGCGGGTCCATTAATTGTTTCTTAAATAAACTTTTAAAAAAATCGAATTTTTAAAATTTGTTTGGGAATTTATGATCGAATCTTGAATGGATGCAATGAAAAATGATCTTGTTACATAAAACTTTTCTAAATAAATTAGCTAGGAATTTATAAGGAGTTATTTTACCACTAGAGGTGCCATGGGCGTTATACAGAGTGACACAGAATACTGGGAATTTTTGTAAAGCGTAGGGGCAGCACTGCCGGACAGTGACAATGAACATGCAAACACCTTACCATTTTAGTAAACATGGGTCAGTGAAAAGGGCAAACATATATATTTGCTATAAAAAGTTTTATAAAAACAGCGTTATAGTAAAGGCTTAAATTATTATATATATATATATATATATATATAACTTCTGGTAATTGAATTAAGAATTCGTTATAGATAATCTGTTATATTAATTTATGCTAATTATATATTTTGTCCTATTGCCGATATAATAATAAATGGACTGTAAATTTAACAAAATTTTAATGAGTGAAACGGATCCCAACCATATGGGATCGCTATACTTTTCGAACTGAATACAAAGGTTACAACAGTTGGCTCGGAGCGAAATCTATACAAGGAATTCTCGCCAACTGGCGCCATTATGTCCAATAGACTATTTTTTTGCTGTTTTGTGGTTTTTGTTGTTCCCGATTATCGATAAAATTAAAAGAATAGGTTTAGTGGCATAAAACAAGAGTGGTGAACTTCCGACCCTCGATCTCCCCACTTCTAACCTTTAAAAATTCCTGTGTGCGCCATTGCATATTTATTTTTTACCTTTAAATGTTTTAATATTCCCCGTCGAATTTTAAGAAAATTAAACAAGACAGGTTTTTAAAAGGAAGCATACTTTTAAATATAACAATGTTTCCGACTCAGAATTGACAGACATTTAAGCTCTTTTTACAGTTACAAGAGAACTGGGATGAAAAATCCTGGCGGATCCGGGGTTTCTTATTTCTACCATATTTTCTCGTTTCGAATTCTAGGAAAGTTTCGAAATGTTGAGCAGTTGTGTGACGGATCGATACGCGTCTATAACTAACCCATTGGGGTTTTTTCGGAGGCAATGATATTACCAACCAACTTTCACCGAAGCAAAGAAACGTGATTATGTAAATTAAGTATGTTATATAAATTCTGTATTTGCGAGTTTTGAGAGTGAGTTGGTGAGTGGAAGATCGTGAAATTATTAAGTGCAAATCGGAGTTTATCAATTAAAGAAGTCTAATAGAGTATCACTCGGTGGTGATTAAATTCGGATAAGTATCACATTCAAGGCCTCAACTTCATAAAAGTACAGGTATCGTGACCCTTGTTTAAATAGAAGTTTAGCTTATTAGTGCGCGACGTAGATTATATTGAGCTTGTATAGGTTATCGTGGAATCAGTTGAGGATCCATATTGTTATCCCCAGGCTAATGAGTGTCACCAATAGAACGTCGTTTTTCCGAATCAATTGGGACCGGACACGGTTCGGTTGCGCGATTGTTCAGATAACCGAAAACCGAACGCGATCCATGCAGTATATCATACTGGACACTATACAAGTATTGAAAATCATCACATGCGAGTGAGTGAGTGAATATTAACGTCCCACTGTTCAGCTACACGAGGGCTTTTGGGGACGGTCCGCGTAATTTATCACATGCGGGAAACGTGCTTAAAGAAAAACCAAAATAAGTGCAAAATGTCGCAATTTTACCTTGATTGTGGAAAATAATCACTTACTTTTCGCAGTACCATTGTACACCTTCGTTTTTTCAATGTAAGGTCTCTGATTCTCTTCAGCAGCAGTAGTTGAATAGGACAGCACTCTGATTGCTGTTCGCACCACTCCATAGCTGTCTCTAACGCAGAAACGCGTCAGCATTTGATACTTTCGTTGTTGTTGTCCTCGTCTTCATCCGTTTCATCGTCGACAGGGTCGGATTCTTCTGGCACGGAAGTCACAATCTCGTCATCATTTAGCATTTGAAATCCACAGTCTTCTGCATCGCGTGCCATCCAGGTTTCTACATCAACGAAATTTAACAAAAGAGCATGTATACACCCCTCACTTGGAAACAAACTGACCTAATATTCCGCTCAGATGTTTACCAAATCACACACAGCTGAAATCCCCCAAATGTCACTCACCTTGGGTTTTTCCGTCACTTTTGGCCTCACAGGAAACAAATGTTAAGCATTGCACTGTTCCAAAACGTATCCGGATTTTGGTTCAGGTATTTCACGATCCGAATAATAAACGTTCGGATAAACGACGTTCTAATGTAGTTTGATTAACGTACTGGGTATTTCTTCTCACAAAATCATCATGATTGCCAATAAACTTATAATGTTGCGGCGGTGTCCTTCAAAGACCCATTTCCCATCGGGAACCAGTGACGTCTCGACAGTCAAGCAGTTTCTCGTGGGAAAGTATCCTAGGGTGGACACCCCGGCGCTGATGTCTTAAGGGAAGTCAACCTTTGACCTTCCTTGATCTAGCCTACAGTAAGGTGCCACACGGTTCCCACGCGGTTTCAAAGTACACCCCACTAAGGGGAACTTTCGACCAATGGAAGAACGGTTTCATGGAATACGTCGAAACAGAAGTGACTATGCGCACGTTTTGATAGATGGCAACCTCGCCCGTACGATAAATACTTTGTCATCTATACTGTGTTATGCGTTTAAAATTTTCAATTCAACTAATTAATCATCGCGGACCATGTTTCTCATAACATCAAAATGTGTTTTTTTTTTGCACAATATTACCACGGAGATCCCATACATGTGCCCGTAGACTTTGACAGCTGATATAAAAAGAGAATCATATCCCCCTCCATTCATTTTATTGATCATAGTTTGATCAATCGTACTGAGATTAACAGAGAAGAAAGCCTGGTAAACTCAGACACCTCTGTCCGGAGGCTGTTGCTGACTTATGAAGATACCGCTACAAACGGAATATGCTAACGGGGTAAAACGGTTGTGTTGTTGAAATAAAGTTTATTTTTGATAATCAGGCTTCGTTACTTTACTTTTCAAAGCACCAAAAAAGTATTAAATACATACCGCGAAATTTGGTGATTTTCAGTTGTTAAAGTCAACTTCTTTGTCAAAAGAGGTAAGGCATGAAGTGTTGCTTGGCTCGAAAACCAGTTTTCGTCGCCAATTACCCTAAAAAGAGAAATGCTAGTAAATGTAATGGGAAATTTTTTTTAATTTAATTTTTTTTTGAAGCCTTTGTTTTTAAGGTATGCTTTCCAAATTTCACACATAAATAACAAATAACTGTAACTTTTAAACCAAAACTGTAAGAAAGAACTTGCATAAATGATTTTTTTTTTTTTTTTTTGTAAAAAAGGTATTAGACGAAAAACTTAAAAACTCTTAAAATCCGTAATTTTTGAGAAATATTTTTAATCTTTGACCGAAACACGGGAAAAAACGTTTGACACTTGGAAAAAAAGTTTCGGGTGATTATTTTTATAAATAACGAAGTTATTAAATGTTTAGTTAAAATTTTGAGTATCTTTTGAAAAATCGCAAAAAAAAAGAAGTTTTTGACATTTTATATCTAAAATCACTGATTCCAAAAGAACAAAGTATAGGAACTTTTTTATTAAAGAACTAACTTTTACCAG
The DNA here is from genome assembly GCA_019973975.1 of Trichonephila clavata. Taxonomy (NCBI): domain Eukaryota; kingdom Metazoa; phylum Arthropoda; class Arachnida; order Araneae; family Nephilidae; genus Trichonephila; species Trichonephila clavata. The sequence continues at coordinate 3,796 of BMAO01000683.1, read as the reverse complement.
TGGCTTCACTCGCATTGAAGTCTATAAATAATTCTATCAAAGTCATAATCATTATCAATAGAAAGTAAATAAAACAATATGATACTTTTTTATTGCTTAACTAGGACCATTAAAATTTTAAAATTGAGCTTAGTTTAAAAAAATGAAAACATACTTTATTATAATAATTAACAACAAAACATTCAAAAACAAAATTATTAATATTTTAAAAAGTTGAGAGTATCTACGTTTAATATATAAATCCTCTTTAAACGATCTAAACAGAATATTATTCTAAGATACTAATGTATATTCTATTATATGTTCGTCCGTCTGTTACAAATATGTGAAGGTTTCAGGCATTTAACACACGCAAACAAGCTACATATAATTGGCCAAGGGAAAAGCAATACTTTTCCAAATGTACCTTTGCTCCCTGCAATGTTCACCCTTGCGTTTTGTTAATAGTAACAGAAAAACTGAGTTTAATTGGAAATTGAATTCGTTTGAATTGAAATGGTAGGTCAGTGGAGATAGTTGAAATTCGAGGTATGATAACACTCTCCCTTTTCATGACACCTGTTAAAATAGAGGCACCAAGTATATTCTGCATCAATTTTGTGATCCGAAGCCTTGTTCCATTACATAGTCGAGGAGCATCGAGATTTTTCCTAAGCATAAATGGTACATTTAGCTTAAATTGAAGTTTATGTGAGGGTACACGCGAAAGTTCAATTGAATTTAAAAACTCCGTGGGATATGAAGTACTTTGTTCTTTATCTATAATTATATTTATTGATAAATATACCTTCATCCCCCCCCCTAGTACGTTGCTTAAATTTTCAGTGTTGATTTTATCGATAATGCATTGTTAGGCGCCAATATAATCGTGCGCACAACCACTGTGATCACAATTTAAATTTTGTTGCAAGCTCGGGTGAATTTCAGCAATAAGATCTATATCATTTTTAAGTAAATAACAAAATTCTCTGTAAAGCAAAACATAAATTCCTTTACATCTGCTTCCAAACATCCATCACAGTTTTTTAATTGTATCTCTGCATAATGTTCAGAATTTACGTCCTTATGAAGATGCAATCTCACATTCGTTTTCAGACAGAATTTTTCAACTTTCTTCTAAAATATGATGATTTAATACAGGCTCTGATTTCATCTTCCGATGTATCCATCTGAGCTATAGGAAGAATTTGTAAGAAATCACCAGCCAACTTAAAAATACCATTACTCCCATAATATCTATAATACCTTGTAAATCATGAACAGTCCGATTTAACGCTTCTGTAGCTTTCTTGTGAGGCATCGTACTTTCACCCTACACTAAAAGCTTACATTGTCGAAGCATCCTGGCTCCAGAGCTAATTTTGCTGAAATTGCAGATGGGTGAATCTTCATGTGCAATATTCAACGTTAATTTTAAAACGGAATGGGCAGTACGACCGCCGGTCAGAAGTGTTGCGGCTATTCCGGAAGAAGCCACAGCAACTGCTATCTTCTGAATTTCTGATCGGCATTAATAATACGTTTACCAAAAATGTTTTTCCCGTTCCTCCAGAGGCGTCGAGAAAAAAGAGTGCACCACTGCGGGATTCTATATCACGTAACACTTAATGGAAGACATGTCTTTTTTCTGGAGTTAATTGAGGGATTAGTTCTGTTATTTGATGTTGCAATACTAAAAAAGTGCAGTCTAATTCTCCAGCAATTTCATTATCGAAGTCATTTCCATCGAATTGTCACGAACTAATCATTCAAAAATCATGTAGCTTCTTTCCGACAATTGTGAAAACCTTATTTTCAATTATTATTAGCGTTTCGTTGTAGATGTGTTCATTCAAAGGGCATTTCTGCTTGTACTTGCTGCAGTTGTCATAAAATATCTTTCGCCATGTGCTTTTAGTACTTATTCCAAAGGGTTTGAGAATTAGAAAGGCCGCTAGATGATATAAATATTGCGTAAAGTTCCTTAAATTTATTTTAAGATTGACATTGTATGTCTTCTTTCATAGTAATATCTAGTATACCTTCATAGTAATACCTTCACGTAAAATAGCTAAATTCAGTATAAGTGAAAAAATTTTCGGGCAAAATATGAATGTTGTATAATTAGGGGGAAAATTCAAAGTAATAAATATTCGATACATCAAAACTTTTTATGAAACTGTTATTTAATATTACCATAGAGCTTTTAATATCACGCAATATGCTAAAATGTTGTAGGAGAAGAATTGCATTAAAATTTCTGAGATTGTCGGAATAAAGAATTTCCTGCCCAACTTGGCGATATTTCTCAAAGTTTGAGTTTAAGATTTAATAAAAAACCATTTAAAAACTGCTTTTTGTAAAGATAAATTACACTATGTTTCAGTTATTTGTTACAAATGTGAAAAAAATTTTATTAAAATTTACCGTGTGACAAAATGAATAATCTTGCGCCAACTTGGCGAGGAGTAAGCAATGCCAAACGGTTTTACCCGCGTGCTTCCCGTTCCCATAGGAATACAGGGATAAAATATACCCTATGTTACTTTCTCATAATGTATCTTTCCATTAGTGAATTTTTTTTTTAAATCGATCCAGCCGTTTCAGAGATTAGCCCAAACAAACAGACAGATGGACAGACAGACAAAAATTTTAAAAATTGAATTTTTGATATAAGTACCGTATATTCTTTTAAATGCATTTAGTAAAAGTTGTTAATTTATAAAATTACAAACAGACACTTCAATTTTATTTATATGTATATATTTCAATACATTACAATGGTAAGAAATTCGTACAGAACGATTGAAAAACTCTTTTAATAAAAACGCATCGATATTGAATCACTTTAAAAAAAATTGTAACAAAATGCAAAAATTTCTTATTTTGTAAAACAAACGTATACCGTATTGTGGCGAAATAAGTGAACTTTCCGATTCCAAAATTATTTTTTGTCAGATTTTTGTAGGAAAAGAATGAACGTAATTTAAAAAAAGAAGAAAAAGAAGCCCTTTCATCCGACAGCAACTTGGCGCATGCGCAGAACTTGTTAACGGTTGATCTATTTTCACTACTGATGATATTTCCTGACAGGGAGCTTCATATGAAAATTAATTCTTAAGGAATAAACTCCAATGAAGATTCTTACGTGTTTTGTTTGATGAAATCCGATTTACGTGGCACAATTTTGGCTGTGATGACACTAATATGAAAGTACCATTGATTACATTGAAGCAAAGGCTCATGGATAAAAGGCTGCTCTTACTACCCCCACAACCCAGCCACAGTTCAATAATCTTCGGGAAATCGTAGCAACTAAATGACCATCATGTCCACACAGGTATCCCACAACTAAATATATGATGTTATGTTTTTTACTTTTGTCGCCTGAACTACAGTAACATGAGATCAAGGCCCAAGAAATACATCGCAGCAAGGAGCTGATTACTAAATAAAAGGTTGTAGGAATGAGAAATTTTCGCTTATTTTCCACTTTTTTTGTTACGTTTTTAATTATTAATTTAGTGCAGTTCAAATAACGAATAAGTACCTTATTACTTCAAACCAATCATGTTTTCACATCCCGTCCAGGGATGAAGAAAGGGACAGATCAGGTGGCTATTAGTATACACATCCAGGTTAGAGATCCACACAGCTTTCTGTGTTGGATCTCGTATCAACCCATCTATCGTACAAATCAACTACCGCCTTTTGACAGTATTTGTAATGATGGTGTATCGTGGTAGGCCTAGACCTATATAGGGATGATTGTGTGGCGGAATCTAAATAAGCCAGTAACAGCCTCCGGACAAGAGTG
>BMAO01000682.1:0-23311 GCA_019973975.1 Trichonephila clavata | reverse complement strand
TAATCTAATTAAGATTATATATATTAATCTTAATTAAAAGATAATATGGTACTGATATAGATGAAGAGTTTTTCGAAAAGGACGGCTAAAGATTTTATAAAACAAGACGTATATATATCTGGAACGCAGTGGACTTGGTTTCTTACGAAAGAAATGGAGATATTTTATTGGGCAGATTTAAAAAAGATCCCCGCATGGGAAGACGTTCAAAAATCTCTGGATGTATTAATTGAAAAGAAGTATATTGACTGTAATAAAGATATAGAAGTTTTTGATTAATTTTCATTAATTTCTAATTACATTACATCGCAAAAAGTAACAGAATGAAATAATCTAAATGTTTCCACGGAAACTCGTTGGGTGGAAGTATTCAAACACTTTCACGCCAACAATCTATAGCATGAAAACTTTTCTATTTTAATTTAATTTTTTTTATGTTTGCCTGCTACAAATGCTCCATTAGAAAAAGTATTTTCTATGATGAACAAATTGTAGACATCTGAGAAAACCCAGTTACAAATTTCAGTTCTAAAGGCGATGTTGATAGTTAATCTGAATATAAAAAAAACCGTGCTAAGAGTTTCATTCTTACTTAAAATCTTCACCAGCTATATTAAAGCAAATTTGTTCCTCTTATAAGTATAACTAAACATTTTCAGTATATTTTATAATTCGTAACTTTTAACTAACTAACTTTTTCTGAATAAATAACTTTAAAAAAGTGTTTTTTTTTCATTATATACCTGTTAATTGACCTAAATAAAACAATGTCCCGTTTTGAGTCAAGAAATAAATGGTCACGTTAGTCATACGCCACAGCTACGTCATTCATATTTATCCAAGCAACAAAGATTTATTAGTTTATATTCATTGTTCAGTAGTAATATTTTCCATTTTTATTTCCCTTTTTTTCTCATTACTAGATCCTAAATACGGTTTATGTTTTCATTGAAGGAATATATTTTTTGTTTAACATTTATAAACCGTGGACACGCAATGTATACACGGGCATACAACACAGACATCCATGCCTTCTCCGGATTCGAACCAGTCCTACGGCACCGCAGTCAGCTTCACTGACCATATACAAGGATGGGTGCATTGAAGAATATTAGAATTATACATATATTTTCAATGTTGGAAAACCATTGTGTGAATAAGAGTTTTATTTTCACACACATGCATATATCTTTAAACTCTACCTTTCTATCATGTGTCTTACTGACCAAATTTTATGACTGATTTAGTGGGACATAGCAATTCATATTTAAACAAATCGCCTTATGACCGAATTTAATCAATCCTCTCGTTGCTGATGCAGCGAACTGAAACTTTCAGTAGCTGAAAAGGGTATTCCTCAAAACCACCATTTTCACTGCTTGCACCTCTGGAATATTAAACAAACTGGATGACAAGCTCGAGAAATTTTTTTCTTTTGCCCATTATAAATCTAAAGCATATCAGTTCGACAGCAAAATATAATAATAACACAACTGCCCATCTCCATTTTTTTAGGTTAACGAAATAAATACATTCAAATTCTGGCCTAATCTCAATTTCATCTCATTATACAAAAGCCAGGATCGGAATACATAAAAACGCAATGGAAAAAGACCGCAGAATAAATAATAATGAAATAACCAATACGGCTAAAAAAAGGACAGGGGAGTTAAACGAAAAAGGATTCACCCAGGCTACAAAGAAGAATTCTGTTCGTAGCGTTCTTAAAAATGCTCGAAGGGAAATCCTGCCAAATGTACCGTTTCGAACGATAGTATTTTCGATCATTAGGCTGGAGCAGGAATCCTTAGATCTGTTTCGAAGTGGATGGTTCCAATCGAGTGATTGGAGGATGTTCCTTTTTGTTTTGTTTTTTTAAAAAAATTCTTGGGTTTTTTTTCTTTTCTTTTTTTTTTTTGTTGTAAAAGAGGGGGAAAATTGAAGAAAATGGTTTTGTGAACTTTCGAGTTGCACCGTGTATTTCAATGCAGTGCGGATTATTTTAATGAAAATTTAAAAAGATGTTTTTTAATATTTTACATGAGAGATGTGCAATTGTTTTGGCTCGAGGGTCACTCCTTTTTAAAATGATAGCAATCATTAGTTAAGGTATCCGACTACTTGCGACAACTTTATTAAAAAAAGATGGAGATATGGGGATTTTGATATTGTTTTTAGATTTGTTTAGTACATTTTAAGAAAAATATGCTAAAATTAAGAAGATAAAATGAAATTATTATTACTAAAATGAGTAAAAATTTACAAAAAAATTACATAAACGCTACTCATTCTGTACCATAAGTTTATGAACAGATTTTTAATTTTTCAATTCTGATGTGTTGCTACGTTATTTATTTTTGAAAAGACTTTTAGGATAAGAGATATTTTAATTTTTACAAAAACTAGAGCACTTTATCTTAGTTATTATATGATATTGCTTAAAAAACAGTGATTATATTCACATAAGGGACTGTAAGTTTTATAATAAAACAGTGATTGATAAATCTGAAGGTTAAAACACTTCTGTTACTATACAGAACATACACAAAAAATTTCAGTTAATTATTTTCCAAACTTTTTTAGCAATCTCTGTCCATGTTTGATCATTTTCAGAAATCATATTTCGAGTAAAACGCGTTTTAAAGTACGGCATCTTGCTTAAAGTAATATCGTCTGCTTTTACTAAAACACTTATAGTTTTTGTTCTAGTGAACGGAAGATAATAAATTTGGAATTTTTATGAAGCTAATAAGATGGCCTATAAAATAAATTGTGTCAATTTTTGGCAAAATTCAGAATTTTAGGGTAGTCGGATATCTTAAGTTTGCATCTCAGAAAAGGTGTAATCTGTCCCATAAGTTAAATAAAATAGTGGTAGTTTTATTTAATTTATAAAATGAAGCCAACGTGGCTGTATCTTTAAATCTTTAAATAAATAATTTTAATTAATTATGTTAAATTATATAATTAAATTATCGTATTGTTACCCAAAATAATAGTGTATAGAAAATTTCAGCTCAAATGAGCTCTTTAAAATGGGAGAAAAAAACCTTTTCAAGTTTTGACACAAGTCGCCAAAATAGTCACTAAGTCGCAAAAAATGATGCCAACATGGCTGCATTTGTATTTCTTTGAATAATTAGTTTTAATCAATTAATTTTAATTCATTATAATTAAATTACCATATTGTCATTCAAAATAATCGTGTGTATAAAATTTCAGCTCAACTGAGTGCTTTAAAATGCATTTTATTAACGATTGAAAATTTGAACAAGATAAATATATATATACATAAATATAGGGAGAGTGCGAGCTAACAGTAGGAATTGAAAAAAATAGGAGCAAATCTCACAAACGTTTTGTAGATAAAAAAAAGAGTGTGCGTGCTTATGATCACACGATAGAAGACATTTCAAATATTGTAACTTTATTGCAGGGATTAGTTAGGTGAATAAAAAACAAGGGGTTATGAGAGAACTGTCATATAAAATTATTTATTCATTATTATTATTATGTATGGGAGAGAAAACCTAGACATTCGTTTGTGCATTGACTGTATAAAGAAATATTCAAAATGTAAATAATACTATATGATGAAAGCTTTCAGTGTTTTCTTATATTTTAAAAGTTTTTAACTCTAAATCGCTTTTTTAAAAATAAAGGAAACTATTAGTTATAATGTATCAGAAAGTTGTCTACCTGTACATGCTCCATAAACCTCAAACGAGTTAATTCTGTCGTAGGGCTTATTATAATTAATTATTACTGGAATTTGGTGATTTTAGCAATTTTTTTCGTTACATTTTGATGGCTCCTTGAAATATGGGCAAAAAAGCAGAAAAATAAAAAAAATTACGAAATTATGAAATTGTATAAATTTTTTTAAGAAGTTTAACACTATTCCATCTCAGTCTAACTTGGCAGCGTTGAGGAAGATATACAATGTACCAATCTACTTGAAAAATAGTTGCAATTTTTTTTAAAAATCTAAATCTAAGAAAATCCGTAGAAATTTGTAAAAAATGTAAAACATTCTAAGGGTTGGGATTTTAATAATATATTTCAAAATAATCCCATGTTAAAAGCATTTTCTTAAACAAAGTTAATTAATACAGTCAATAAAGCAAAGTCATGAAATTTCAGTTTGGCTGAAAATCGATTTTCGACTCCAAATTTTGTCATTATTGTAAGATTTTTTTGTCGAAGGACTTTACATTGTTAGGGAAAATTCCGATCCATTGCTACGAACGTTACAAACCCGAGCGTAACAATGCTTGGCATCCGCATCATTCAAGTTCACTCTCCAGCAAAACGCGCTAAAAGAAGTTATCACTTCAAAAATACCTTATTATTTAAATAATATTGAAACTCAGGAGGAACGCTGTTATTTTAAGCAAGCCTGCCAAATTTCATGGCTGTAGGTCTAAAAGCTCAAAGAGAAGAATTTTTTTTATGTAATACATCTCTCCTTCCAACTCTTCCCTCTCGTCATTAAGAGACGATTTCCTCAAAACCCGTTCCTAACAGGCCTTGTGAAGTTCTTAGGTTTGATTGGTTCAAAAACGAGAATTCTCTTGTCTATAACGCAACCTCCCCCCCCCCCCTTGAGAACCGATTTTCATAAAATCTGTTCTTTGATGATCTCTATTCTCGAAATAAACATGCCTGAAAAAGAATTTCAAGCCAGTAGTTCGAAGAGGGTCAAAACGAGAATTTTTTTTAGAGTCACGCACCTGCAACATCTTCCTTCTGTCTTTGGGAGTCGATTTCCGCAAAATCCTTTCTTTACAGATCTTTTTTCAACAAAAGTGATAGACTCTTTAAATTTCAAATCTGTTGGTCTAACTGTTCAATAAAAGGGGGACCGTTCTTAGCGTATCTCTACTCAACAAAAATAAAAGGAAAGTTTTTGTCTATACTGTTTTGTCTATATTGTTCGCAATGACTTTCGGAAGTTGGTTTTCACAAAACCCTTTCTTAGCGAATCTCTTGATCAACAAAGAAACATGTCTGCGAAATTTCAAGTTTGTAGGTCTAATAGTTCCAGAGATCTCGTGATGAGTGAATGGTTCATATTTGTCCTATATACACTCATGTCCATATGTTAAGAATAATACAAGTTCAGGCAAAGAAAGAGTCAGAAGCAAAATAATTGTGACTTATTTGTAAGGCATTTTTAATAGGTAAAGGTAATAGGTAAAGAGAGCAAAAGGTAAAGAGCAAAATGGTAAAGAGCAAAAAAAAGATGCTATATGTTTGATATAATTAATAAAAATTGAGATTTTTGCTCCCTGCACCAAATTACAAAAAAACCTCACCCCTATTTACAAAAAAAGAATACTACATGCTTTGTGTGATGGTTAATACATAGTATGTCTCCCAGACGATGCAATACAGTCCATACAGTGCCTGGGCATGCTGAATATCAAATTATCGATCTGATCTTGGGGAATATTACACCACTCATGAAGCAATGCTCTCCGAAGTTCCGGTAGACATTTAGGAGGTGGTTGACGGGTTGCAACTTGTCGGCCAAGCATGTCCCACCTATGGTCTACTGGATTCAAGTTCAGTAAGAATGCTAGACAGTCCATATGGTGATATCCTCCGACAATCAGGCATTCGTTTACGATGTTTTCACGGTGAGGACGGGCGTTGTCATCCATAAACCCAAATTCTGAAACCATCGAAACAAACGTACGTGTTGTTCCAGAATGACGTCTCGATAGATTTGGCTTGTCATGGTTCCAATTTGAACATGTAGGTCAATTTTGGAACCCAGAATAATCTCTTCCCCAAACGAGCAACCTTGCACCACCGAAACTGCAAGAAAACGTTCAATGATGTTCTCTTAGTGGTAGCGGGTACTTGGCGCTTTCCATATGAAAGTCCAGCGAGAATCAGAAGGCAAGCTAAACCTGAACTCGTCGGAAAACATTACATAAGCTCACCGTTGCGGTGTCCACACTGCATGCTCTCTACTCCAGGCTAACCGCAGGTGACAGTAAGTTGCAGTAAGTGGAACACATCTTGAACATTGGTCTACGAGCATATAGACCAATCTGCTCTAAGCGTCTGTACTCTGTCTGCCTTGAAACTGTCGTACCAGTGGCTGAAGAGAGTTGACGAGTGAGGTCCAATGCTGGGCTCCGTCTGATTTTTCTTTTTTGGCAGTAACTGCCAAATACCGGTCCTCATTCGGCGCTGTAATTTGGGGACGACTTGTGCTGTAACGTCTGCTCACATTACCATCATCTTGGAATCGTTGCCAAAGCCTGCTGAGGACACTCTGGTCGATTCCAAATTCCTCGGATTCTTCCTCGGTACACTCACATTACAGATGGCCGATAATTCTACCACGTAAGAAATCATCCAAATGCGTCCTTTGTGTCATAACTATGCGATTATTTCACGGAAAGGTCTATAAAGCGCTTGCGAACCATTTTCCTTCTTTGCTTTATATATCCCCTCTTTCCTTATATAGCCCCTCTTAGACTCTCGTCATTGTGACGTACTACCGGTGTCATCTGATGGTTTCCTGCAATTTACATATGATACTTGAAAATGTATGTAGTCATTTTACGGGTGATATATTTATTTTAGAGTTCGATTTCTGCGTGACTCTGAATTATTCTTAATTTATGGACATGGGTGATACAGATAGATAGATAATTTTATACTGTTCTATTAATTTTACTTTTTTGCGAGTCTAAATTCGTTATTCTAAATTTATGCATCTTTTACTTTTTCTATGTTAGAATTCTCTATAAATTAATCGAGAAAGATGATAATAGGAATTATTTTTCAAACCAAATCTAAGTTTAGACCTCGTGTAGTTGATGTTATGTACAAAAAATTATATAGTAATTGATAACGATATGCCAAATCTGGCATTAAGATTGTACGTTGAATTCGTGATAGTTAAAACTTCATGTAATTTTTCTAACTATATTTAAGAATCATATATACAAGATTAGATTTTCTATTTCTTTGGAAAGAATTACAATATATTAAAAAACGTTTTTTTTTAACTTTTTGAATTTCTAATGACTTTACAGGACATTTAATTAGAAATTAATCAATAACCCTCCTCTAGGCATTCTTTAAGTAGTTATGTCCATAGGTGCATGGCATTTTTCAAATGCATCATCTCACATTTACATTTAAAGATTTAATCATCTTATTGGTGAGATTTGCTTTAAAGCAATATTGATGTAAGATGCAGTGTTTGTTATTGAAACTCTTAATTTTTATATTATCTATAGCATTACCTACCTATCGGAATTATAGATTGATACTGAGGCAATAGATAATGGTTAGAAATATTTATTTACCTGTATCACACAAGCATTCAATGACTCTTAAATATTACAAGGGAGGAAGGGGAAAAGAGGAATGAAGTTCAAAAAAGAAGGTTCGCGTATCAATTCATGTATTAAAAAATGAAAAAAAAATATAGAAAAATTTAAACCCCCTTTGGTAACCATCTCAATGAACAAACCTAATGCTGAAAGTATTTTTTAACTATTTTGGAATAATTTCTACTCCGTTAGGTACATACGTATGTTACACATGTCATTATAATATTATATTTAAGATAATAAGAAATTTCAATTTTCTTGGTGTTGTTTCTCTTGGGTCTTCTACTTGAAAACAGGGAGTTGTACATCAGATATTTCTTCAATCCCGAGTCGTAATGAACGAGGCATGTGAATGTTACTTTTAGGCCCCCTTCGCGCGGCATCTCTCAAATGCATCTCGATTCCCAGCTGAAAAATCATCTAAAAACAGTTACAAAATACTTACTTCGAGTTGTTTTAGTATAAAATTGAAAACTTCTCTCTATGTTACAGAAAAACATGAAAATTAACGAAAAATTGGAAAAATATTAAAAATTACGTTGTTGGGGTGTGTGGCATCTATTATATTCAAGGGTCGCTTCAACCCGAAATATGAAGCGGTCGACCCCGTCTTTAGCACTGGACCCTAGTGCGAGTGAAGAAATACAAGCAGGAGGAGGGGTGGGGTGCGTTTCCACTCGCACGCACCGTGAGGGCACGATACCAATGCTTTTATTATACATCTCAGAGATTTGCGCCCTTAACGGAGGGATGAGAGGCCTACTAGACTCTACAACTTCACCACAGAATAGTCCATTTTAATGCAGGATTATAAAGATAGTTAGTTTCGTTTAAACCCATTACTTTTTTCTCGTGCACATTTTTCAAGGGCTACCTTCATTAAGTATGAGATTTATAATACCGAAGTACCGGAGTAAGCTTCTCTTTCCCTCATTGGGCTTTACCAATTTTGGTAAACTTAGGTGTCGTGCCCTCGGGATCTTTAACGATATTTTTCCGTTTTTGTTCCTTATTTTTATTATTTCCATCCACTCTTTCCTTCCTTTCTTGTACTTAGAGTTATATCTGGATCCTAGGTACACACGATCTTTCGTAAATCAAAGTGTTTGGTGCAGCTTGGCGACTTCATCATGTCGAGATTTGTTTTTGTGTTTTGACTCTTAAACTGGCTGTAAATACATTCCAATGAAATAAAATGACGAATGATAATTTATTTTGATTTATTTTTATGAATCTAATCGTTTGACATTTACTAAAAATTAATCAAGGAAAATCCACCACACACACAAGATTCTGCCACTTCACTAGACGTGGTTTAATCTTCACTAGATAAGTTTGGCTTAATAAATTGCTTGTTTCTGTTTTGAAATCCAATTTTGTCGTATGTACCCCTCAGATGTTTTACCTTCAATAGGTTAGAACGAGATTTACGATTCGGATTTACCCAAATAATCTTCTCTTTTTTCCCATGATACTTATTGACTTTAGTAAACAAGGATCAAATGCCTCTGATTTACCCTAAAGGGTATTTTCTATTTACGATTTTCTTTCTTATAGTTTTATCCCCCTAGATCCCAGATATGCGATGTTAGCTTAATTAACGAGTATTTAGCGCATTTTGGATAAATATGGCCAATAACACAAACCAGTGAGTGACTGAGCGTATATTAAGGTATCTGACTTCATTCGGAATTGTTATTTTGCAAAAGCGTATAAATGGATAGTTTTTACGTTATTTAGTGTCTTTTAGATAAGAATACATGTATAAAATTGTTTTAAGAATATTATTAGAGTAAAAAATTATTTAGACACCATATATTTGGGCAAAAAATTAACATAAAATTGCCTATTTTCAAAACATTCTCCTTTTATATTTTGTCGATATATAGCTCAGACCTCTGAACAGAGCCTGAACTAGGAGTTATATAACTTATAAGTGGATTTATCCACACACACACAGACATATTTTAATACATCAGAGTGGAGAAACTTTAACAGAGAGAGAAAAACACCAATAATTATTTCAATTGGTAGTAACTCAGAGAATAATGTTAATTTTACAAAATTCCTAGTTCAGGCCCTCTAGAGAAATCTTTGCTTTATACAAACAAAATATTAGTATTATAGAAGCATTTTTAATTAAGGGAGAATGTTTTGAAAATAGGTAATTCTATGTTCATTTTTTGCCAAAATATTGCATTTATAAATGATATTTTTTATTATAATAATATTCTTAAGGTATATATCCGACTGGTTGCGACAGCTTTTTTTTTTTTTTAAAAAAGGAGATATGGGGATTTTTTTGTTATTTTTAGATTTGTTTAGTGCATTTTAAGAAAAATGTGCTAAAATTAAGAAAAGAAAAAGAAATTATTATTACTAAAATGGGAAAAAATAGGTAAAAATTGACAAAAATAGCATAAACGCGGCCAATTCTGCACCAAAGGTTTATAAACAAATTTTCAATTTTTTTCAATCTAATGTGTTGCTAAATTATTCAATTTTGAAATGACCTTCAGGATAAGAGATGTTTCATTTTTTACAAAAACTAGAGCACTTAGTTTTATCGGTTAGCGACTTTTTTAGCTATCGCTGACCCCGTTTGATTATTTTCAAAAAATCATATTTCGAGTAAAACGCGTTTTAAAGTATGACATCTTGCTTAAAGTAATGACATCTGTTTTTACTACAACACTTGTAGTTTTTGTTGTAGTGAACGGAAAATGATAAACTTGATATTTTTATAAAGCTAATAAGATGGCCCATAAAATAAATCATGAAAATGATTTGTCAATTTTTGTACTTGTATCCTAATCTAAGTGACACAAAATATCATGGAAATTATCCATTTATACGCCTTTTTTAAATCCCGGTTCTGAACGTAGTCGGACACCTTAACATCGCACTGTAAATCAATATAGAAGTTATTACCAAGGGACAACGTAATTTTGAAGTGACGAAGACAACATCTGAGCTGGCACCACCTATCCGAACTTCCTCATACGCCCACACCAAAACATTGAGTTTCCACAAATTTAACGTGCATCAACCCCTTCTACACGGCAGGTCTTCAGGGGTACTACACTCGAACTCATGACAAGTCTTTCATGAGTCCGTGACCATAATCACAGGGCTACCGTGTTCTCAATAATAACACAAACCTATTTTTCCTGCGTATTTATACAGTGTGCTTCATATTTTGTTTTCTGTATTAATTGCCACATGGACTTTTAAATTTATACTCAAAAAGGTAAACTTGTGTATTTCTTTGAATGTTCATAGTTTTAAATGTACGCGGGGATGATCAGAAAAAAAGGTTACAAGCTGCAGCATTTGAAAACTACATATTGTGAAGAAACTTTTGTTTCCCTAGAGGGGAGACAAATGTCACTACTTGTCATACCGCTGCTTTGCGGGTAGGTAGTGCAAGTTTCCAGACGGTTCAGGACGGTTGAAATGCAAGACGCTTAGGAAATTGGTCTCTTTTGGTAGTGCGAGACGTGATTCGATTTTTATGGGCAAAGAATGCGTCTGACATTTACAAAGAAAACGTGGAAGTTTATGGTGAAGAAGCAAGGAGCAGACAGCATGTAGTGAAATGGTGTCACTCTTTTCAATCAGGCAGACAGGATGTCGAAACCGCAAAATGGCAGGGAGCGGTCGTCCAAGTTCCTCAAGGCACAAATTGAAATGATTCAAAATGATTGACGGGTGAAGTGACGAGTGAAATCTCCTCATAGCTGGGACTGAGCTATGGTAGCGTGCAGCATATTGTTTCTGATGTGCCACGATATCCCAAGACAGTGTTGTGAAAACATCCGCCGAGACCTGGCTCAATTTCTACCAAGACGGGTTAAGCAAATTGGTACTGCCTTCTGATAAATGCCTAAATAGACTTGATGATTATGTTGAAATGTGAACGGTACGTATGTCTCTCAATTCCCTTTTGTATTTTCTGTCTATTGTTAATAAATATTTCTTTATTTGACTTGCAAGCTTTTTTTCTGATCACCCCTCTTATTTTAACTACATGAAAAAAACATTAAAAGAAAATTTACAAGATGAATATTTTTGGTACTTAACGTATTATACCATCGATCCGTATGTCAAGTGAAAAGACGTCGCCAAATGGCGTGATATGCGGTCAATAGTGGAAACCATTCTCTCGCAAGTGCAAATACTATAATTTTTTTGATTTGTCGAGTTGGTCAACGCGTTTACGGTATAATACGTAAGTACCGTATTTTTTATTTAAGGAGAAAACTATTAATTTTTATTTAAAAAATTATTTTTCACTGGGCAAAAGGAAAAAAAAACCTTGAAAACCAGATATATAATAAACCTCTTCTATCTATCCATTTAAAATGTAGCTTATATTTAGAAAATCTTAAAATTAAGTTTGAAACAAACATGAGGTTTAAAAGGAGGCAGTTTATATTTTCTTTCTTTAAGTTAAAGTAATAATTTTAAATACATTTGATCTTTAAGTTTATAAAAGTATTTCTATCTGTATGATTTTCGATACTTATATATATATATATATATATATATATGAAAACTACATTTCGCACAGTCGAACAAAATTATTTTGATAACCTATTTAAAGTATTCAAAACAAATGCGTGAAATAACTCCTATTAGGCATGTTTATTTATTTATAAGTGTGAAGGAATAAATTCATAAATACGGATATGTCATGCGTACATGGTTTCTAAATATCTGGAAAAACTTCTTTTCTATTTATATCTAGAAGTGAAAGAGAGAGATGCGAATCTCAATGAGATGAAACATTCAACATATGTAGTTTTTCTATAAAGTGTTCAAAATAAGATGAACAAAACTTTTAAAATCATTTTAAAAAGGTTTTTAAGGATTCAATACAATTATAAGTATCGTAAAATCCGGCGTAGAACGCACACCTATACTTTCAAGCTGTATTCATTAATTCTGAGGTATATTTGTCGTATAACGCGTGCCCCTCCTTTTTTACTACGAAATCTGAAATATACGTACGTAATGATGTCTCAAAGTCATTTATTCGAGATATTATCCTAGACTTTTAAAAAATAGTATACATCTAAAGCTGCAACCCCCTTTAGGTTCATAAAGTATGTCCTTTCTTTTAAATAAACAGTATTTCGATATATCTAGATGTCTAACTTTCTTTTTACGTCCATTTTTCTTTTCTTATATTTAAAGCTGTCATTTTTATACCCGGTGGATAACGTGCCCCCGTAAATTTTGACCTTATTTTTTGCGTTAAAGTGAGCGTTATACGCCAGATTATACGGTAATAAAATTTAAAAAGAAATTAATTTAATCAAAAAAAAGAAAGTCAAAATTCATGACATACAAAGAGGACATCAAACTAAAAATTTCTATGTTTACCTTTCTTATTGGCCTTATAATAAACCTATTAATGTAATTCAGTTAGATAGCAGATGGAATATAACGAACCTCACAATAAACTATTCTAAGAACACACCTGAACTAAATAATTCTAAAAGTGTTAAAAATACAATACAGTTTTATTGTCAGAAGCATATTTTCGAAATTGAGTAAAAAATAAATAATTTGATCTTCAGACGATATTTTTACAGACGCATTAGATAAAAATTTTGAAAGGTAGACTGTGTTTTTACACAATATCTCAAATTAAAATACTATTTTTTTTAAAAAAAAATATATAGATAAATGATTAAAATAATTATATAAGAATATAAGTATATAATTAAGCCTTGTTTTTAACGAATTTAAGTTTTTCAAAATTTCGATGAAATAAGCTATTTACAGAAAGTGAAATAAAACCTAAAAACTAATTATTTTCAGTTTATAAAAAATTCCTGTGATTCTTAACTTAAGCGGTATAACAAAAATAAGCCTTAGCTTGAAGGAAGTAGAATTATATATATATAATCTACTTAAACTAAAAATGGGATGGTTGCTTGTGCGTCGTCATTGAAAAGCCTGCAAAGTTAAAAAATTACCTAAATCTAAATTCATCATATTTTAAATAAAATTCATTCGACTACAGTACTGGATTTTAGGATATTTTTTATTTTAAAAAGAACTATTCACAAAATCAATCTCTTTCCGATTGCGTCCACGGATATTATTATAAATAAATTAAACTAAAAATTGCTGTTCACTTCAGTTTTTTATGTACTTGGATAAGCCCTTAAGGTATGTGATTCGGAAGTAGATCCCTACACAAAATATTTTTAAGATACTGAATTGAAATTTTCAGAACATGTTTTATTTAGTTATATCTATGTTATGAATCAAAATCTAATCTCTGTGTATATATTTACTTTTTTATGAAAAAATATCATTAATTTTTTAAGAAATCGTGTTTTTGCGTAAAATTTAGCATATTTAAAAAACTTTCAAAAGTATTACAAATCTTTTAATTCCTAACACATATAAAGATGTTATTCACCTACTGTATAAGTATTCTTTGAATACATTTATTAGAATTTTGTGTAACTGCAATTTTTCATCAAAATTTCACTAAAAACGACAATAGTTATAGTCTATAAAACTCTCTAGAAAACAGCAAAAGTTTAAGAAAATAGTCCAAATTAATTAAACATGAAGCTAAAGAGATCTTGACCTATAAATATGGTGAGTTTAAAATATGTACACTTAGTAAAAAAATTTTTTATTGTATTAAAATCTTTAAATGCATTTTCTGAAACTATGTCTTTCAATTTTTTTGCTTCATGGTAAAGTTCACTACAGAATTTCTTTCCAAGATATTGAATTGAAATTTTAAGAAAAATGTTTCATTTAGTTTTATCTCCAGTATAGACTATAATCTAATCTCTGTGTATATATTTATGTATTTTAAAGCACGTTTTGTGAGAAATAACATTAGTTTTTTGTAAAAAATTGAGTTCTTGCATAAAAAATGACATATTTCAAAAACTTTAAAAACTATTGCAAATCTTATAGCTCTAAGCAGAGATAATAATATTATTTATATGCTGAATAAATAAATTTCGAATATATTAATTAGAATTTTCAATACAAGTCTTACCGTAACTGCAATTTTTCACTAAAATTTCACTCAAAATCCCAATATGTCCAAAATTATTTTTAATTTTTTGGAAATTGTGCTTGAATTCCTAGTTTTATGCCCCATTTCAAATAAAAATGTATTTATTTAGTTGAAAATTTATGTATTTAAAAAAAAGTGCTCCGAAGGTAGTCACATACCTTAAAAGAAACAATCGTGTTATCTCTGGAATGTATACAATAAATTGAACAAAGTAAAATCCTTTATAAAATAAAAAATTAAAAAAAGGGAAATTACAAATTTTTTTTTAGAAAACCTCAAAATTCTTGAACGTATATTTAATTTACCGTATATTCCTAGCACATAACGTGCACTTCTGACACAAAAAAATATCAAAATTTTCTATACATATGTATAAATAGTGTTTATTTAAAGAAAATAATATACTTAGTCAACTTTCGCTATTGAACAGGAAAAGTTCGGTCTTTTCATCTCTTCCGTTGTTTCTTCAGAAAAAAATCATCGAGTTCTTTTTTCCTTTTACGCAAGACTGTTACTCTGTTTCACAAATAAATAATCATCTTCAATTCTATCTAGATGTCAGCTATATAACATTTTAAACGACTTTTTTGAACTAAGTCAGGTTTCATTGCATTCCATGCTTTTATAATCCACTCATACACTATTTCTAGAATGGCATGATGCATTAGACCTTCTTTTACAAATGTTTCACCTTCTAAAATCCATATACTTTGTAACATCTCTTTTCCTGTTCTTCGGGATTTTGATTCTAGAAGTATACCGTTCTTCAAAAGCCTGGTAGGATACTTCGAATAAATATTTTTAAAAGATAAGATCAATGCACGTGCACATTTCAGGTTTCTTTGTAAGAAAAAAGTGTGCGTTATACGGAGCGTATATACCTAAAAATTGATGCAGACTGGAATTATAGATGCGTGTAATAAGACAGAATATATATATGGTCTATGTATTATATGTTCGCTCTACTTAAATTGATTAACAAAAATATATTGAAAAACAGGTTAATATCTTCATAAAAACTAATAAACACCATGAAAATGATGGAAAATGTTTAACTTTGGAAAACTTGATTAACTTTGTTAACTTTGATAAACTCCTTTAACCAATCTAAAACTCAAACTGCCAGTAAATACATAGATTGTGTATTCTAATATTTTCTGAAATATATATTAGTTTTTATATTATACTTAAACTATATATTAAAAAATATATCATACATCAAAGTAAAGCCTCTGTTTAATATCGTTTATGACTGACATCATATCTAAGGGGAAAAAGCTCTTATCTTCAGGCTTGATTAATAAAGCATGCAATTTAAAAACAGTTAAGATTATGTTGTTACGGAAGCACCAGTTCAAGAAAGTTCAGATATTCACAAGATTATTATTGAAATGAGCTTACGATTGAATATTTAAAGTCGTATGATAAATTTTAAGCATCGTGAGAAATGTTTTTTTTTTCTTAACTAGGCTAATTCTAATGTCATCTCTCGTTGTTCGTTTTGATTATGTTAAAAAAGAATTCCATACGAAAAATTCAATTGGAAATATTTTTCATTAAATGTAATTTTATATAAAACAAATAATATGTTTTATACAGAATTAGTTAGAAATTCCACAGAGAGAAGAAATAGAGTGTGAAATCATCCCCCCCAAAACTTTCAGTTTTTCTGTCCCTTGAATTCATTTAATTTAGCAGGTTATATTGAAGCGAAACAATCATAAGTTAAATTATTCTATAACACTGGTCAACATGATTTTTGTCTCATGAGTACTATAGTTGTACTTAATGCAGTTTTTTTTTTTGTTTTCAAATATGTATTCGAAATTTCTCCATCACCCACAGTTTTTTTTAAATTTTAATTTCAATTAATGTATTTAAATATTTTTTTAATAAATGAACATTTGTCCATTGTAAAATAAAACTCCTAGAGAATTGTAAATGTGATGGAACCATATGAGCGAACTCAAATGGTATCATTGCTACTGTTGTGCAAGTTCAGACATGTACAGACACTTTGGCACCAGACACAACAGACATGGTCTGGGTTAGCATGCATTCGTTAGAACGATGTCAGTTGTGAGATAGTAGTGAATCAGTAAACACGTAATTGTGAGTGCTTTGTGTCTGGATTGTTGTATCTTACGTATTTACAAATTTATTTCTTTTAATTTGTTGTTAGTTACAAAATGCATAGAACTTGTTCAAATCATAACATCTTTTGTTATGTATGTGGTGAAGTGACGCTCAAGTTCCAAAGGCGAAACCTTACTCCATTAGTAAAAAAGTGTTATGAACTTTATTTTGGGTGTAAAGTGGGGGACCGAACACGGGCCTGGGACCCCATACTGTTGTTTATCGTGTAGTAGGCTTCTCACTGCATGGAAGAATGGCACACGCCACATGCCATTTGCAATCCTTATGATTTGGAGGGAACCCAAAGATGACTCCTCTGATTGTTATTTCTGCTTAACAAATATTAAAGGGATAACGTCAAAATCAAAACATACAGTGGTGTACCCTGACTTTCAATCTGCAATGAGACCAGTTCCACACAGCGAAGAATTGCCCATACCAAAACCTCCAGAACATGTGACATTAGACGAGGAGAGCTTAGATTCCGATAGAAGTAAGGAAGAAGAAACAGTTTGCGGTGATACAACTTTTGAGCCAAGCTATTCATCTAAGCCTCATTTATTGACTCAAGATGTTCCTAAATATCTTCATACGATATTTAAAGTTATCCAAAAAACAGTCTGAAATGCTTGGTTCCCGGCTAAAAGGATGAAATATTTTTCAAAAGAATACAAAGATATGTACTTATCGTATTCGTCATTCTCAATATAAAGACTATTTTTCTGAAGAAAATGGCTTAGTGTTTTGTAATGACATTTCTTCTCTTATGAAGATATTTGGTATTGAACATAACTCTATAGAATGGCACTTGTTCATTGATTCCTCCAAAGCAAGTTTAAAAGCAGTGCTTCTGCATAATGGAAATAAATTCCCATCAATACCTGTGGCTCACTCTGCTAGTATGAAAGAAACATATGAAAACTTTCAATTTATATTGGAAAAGCTTCAATATGCAGTGTATGAATGGAATATTTGTGGTGATTTGAAGGTAATTGCACTTATTCTTGGTCTGCAGCTTGGTTACACAAAGTACTGTTGTTTTTTGTGTCTTTGGGATAGTAGGGGCAGAAAAAACCATTACATCAGAAAAGAATGGCCTAAACGCGAATCATTCATCCCTGGACAGAAAAATGTGAAACATGACGCATTGTGTAATCCTAAAAATGTGTATCTACCTCCGTTACATATCAAACTAGGATTAATGAAGAATTTCGTGAAAGCCATGGGCAATACTCCTGGTTTCATGTACTTAAAACAGAAGTTTCCTAAAATTAGTGAAGCAAAAATTAAAGAAGGGATATTTGTGGGTCCACAAATGCGATCACTAATGCATGATGAGAAGTTTGAGGAACTATTAAATCCACTGGAGAAAGCAGCTTGGCAAGCATTCAAAAATGTAACTCACAGTTTTTTGGGAAATCTAAAGGCGGAAAACTACCGTGATATTGTTCACAATCTTATAACATCTTATAAAAATTCGGGCTCTAATATGTCCTTGAAAATACACTTCCTGCACTCGCACTTAGATTTCTTCCCGGAAAATCTTGGTGCAGTGACCGATGAGCACGGGGAACGCTTTCATCAGGAGATGTCAGCAATAGAAAAGAGATATCAAAGCAAATGGAATGCCAATATGCTGGCCGATTATTGTTGGACCATCAAGAGGGATACTCCACAGGCGAAATATAAAAGAAAATCGTGATTTTTTAATTTTTAGGTGAGTCCGAATGTTCGAATATTGTGTACTTAAGAATGCAGAAAATATTAAAGTGTTTCAAATAATAAATGCCTGTCTCTCGAAAACCTTGCGTGATGAAGAAAATTCGATATCATATTTGAATTCGGGAGAAAAAATGCTATCAGAATCACATATTTTTCTTTCTGAGACGAAAAAACTTTTCTTTTTTGTTTCCCAGTGCAATCAATTTAGGAAAACATATTCTGATAATTCTTGTGATAAAGTTACATTCAAATATATTTCATAGAAATAAAATGTATTCATCACAATTAATTTTTTCTGAACTTTTAATAGAAAACCCACCTTTCAAAATCACACGAAATATTTTTCATTTGTTTTTGTTTATGTATGAAAAGCATAATTTGAGGGATTTCCGTATATATCAGTCCTTAGTTTATAAAACAATATTCTTAAAAACAATTTTTAATCATTAAAATCAAAAGAAAATTCACTTCATTTTCAGTTCTAAAAAAATTTATATTTAATTTCTAATATCTTCTCTCTGTGTGCTGTATGAAATACCTTCGATATACATATATATATAGGTTAAGATGGGGTTCATTATATATATATATATGATATTTTTTTTTAAATAACAAATGATATGTCTCATTTCTTAATCCCATATACATTGTACTTGTTTCCTTCCTTTTATTTGCTTCTTAAATCAGAATAAAAACAAGACCTATTGGAAATTAATATATTAGAATTATGAACAATTTCCACAGCATTTCAATGACTAAAAATTCGATAAAACATTAATTGACATTAAACTCTTAAGAACTTTAAATTCATTAACCGACAGATAATCAAAATACTTAAAGTAAAAAGGATATTAACATATTAATTATTTTTAGTGAAAGGTGGAATGAGGTAGGGGTTATGTTATATATGGTGCATACAAATATAAAAGGTTTATACTACATTATTTCTTAAATTTTTATTGGATTTAATATTAAATTACGTTAGTTCTCCAAAAATCTTTCGTTTTTTGTTGGCCCACTCCTTAAACAGTTTTACCACCACTCATACAGGTTATTGCTGAAATTCTACGAAGTTTGGAAAAAGAAGTACATAAACTATAAAATAAATTCAAAAACGTGTTACGCATCAGTTAATTTAACACAGCAAAACTGTCAGACCGTTTCGTTGAATAGTTGCGAATAAAAAAATATGGAAACCGTCTTTCGTGTGAGACACAAACAAAAAACTTTACACTGTTCGCACTTGTGAAAGGAAAGTTGACTTGTCAGTGAATTCTTAAGTGTGATACATTGTAACAAATTTATCGGAACTCGTGCGAAAAAGTGATATGAGTCCTGAAATGCTCTTGTAAATACTGAAGAAAGAAGCGTTATCATTCACAGTTTACCTCACGACTGTCTCGACTAATTTCTCATCATATGTTAATAAGAAGACAAATTCACATCATTGTGCCGACCTGACATTATTCAAAAGACAGACCATGTTTTACTTTTGCATAAACATCCTGTTAGATTGGAACTTCGTGTTACTGATGATAGATAATCAGTGTTGATCGCATTATATAACTACTACAAGCTCGTGCACAATTTTTAATAAATTGCTCATTCGAGCAAATTATTTATAACAAGATATCAATCACTGGCATGGCCAAGTAATTTTAGCACGTTTTTCACATGTTGTATTTTACAATAATGCAACTAATGAACTTTTTACTAACAGAAAATAGTGTGTTACTGTACCACTCCTCTAAATAAACTACTATTGAGCTGAAAAGAAATAATGACACAAATCTGTATCAGCACTATAAAAAAGCAAAAAAAAAAAATTTTTTTTTACAGAAGCTACAAAAAACCAGCACTGAACTTTTTTTGTGAAGATTTCCTCATTTTTGTGAAGATTTCCTCCAAAATGCCGGTAGATTTTTTTAAAAAAACTTTTTACAAACAATAAATTTACTAGGTAAAAATTGAGAAAATTTTGTTATAAACTAGCGAAATTCAGGAAAATTTGTAGGAAAATTCGGGAAAACTATGGGAAAGTTTAAATATGATTCGGCTCATCTAGGGCACAAATGCGACCAAATGCCGAAAACTCGAGGTCAATTGGTTGCTTATTGGCTGAGAAAAAGGTACGACAAAATATGGAACGAAGACGAAAACAAATTTGCGTCCTAATAGCGCTTTTGTTCCACTACGTGAAAAACGCGCTAAAAACTGAATACCACACACTCAGAAATACTAAACGTAATTTTAATTTAATTTTCGTTTGGGTTTATGTTATCATGGGGCTTGGTATACTATCACTATTGGTAACCATGACTACCTGTGATGTTTTATTTTTTATTACTTCATTAAGGTTACCGACTACCCTAAAACTGTGAATTTTGCCAAAAATTGACAAATTTTTTTTATGATTTTATTTTATGGGTATTTTATGGGTATTTGATTTTTTTTTTTTTTTAAATTTTATTTTATAAAAATACCAAGTTTATCATTTTTCGTTTACTAGAACAAAAACCACAAGTGTTTTAGTAAAAGCAGATGCCATTACTTTAAGCAATATGTCATGCATTAAAACGCGGTTTACTCCAAAATGTGATTTTTTGAAAATAATCAAACGGGGTCAGCGATTGCTAAAAAAGTTTTGAACATAATTAACTGTGAAATTTTTTCTGTAAGTTCTGTGTAATAGTAGAATGTTTTAAACGTTCAGATTTATCAATCGCTGTTTTGTTACAAAATTTACAGTCCCTATGTGAATTAATCACTGTCTTTTTAAGCATTTTCATTATAGCAACCGAGATAAAGTGCTCTAGTTTTTGTAAAAAAGAAAAAATCTCTTATCCTGAAGGTCATTTCAAAATTGAATAATATAGCAACATATTAGATTGAAACAAATTGAAAATTTGTTTATAATCTTTGGTGCAGAATGGGCCACGTTTATGCTATTTTTTGTATATTTTTACCTATGTTTCCCATTTTATTAATTATAATTCTTTTTCTCTTTCTTAATTTTAGCACATTTTTTCTTAAAATGCACTAAAAAGAAATCTAAAATAACAAAATAAATTCCTTCATATCTTCTTTTTTTTAAAAAGTTGCCGCAACCAGTCGGATACCTTAAGTGGCAACGGTAGCGGAGTGGTGAATCTCGCTGAACTCGTGGCAGCGTGTTCCAAACTTAGCATCACTGAAGACCCGCTAAGTAGAGGGGCTGATGCACGTTAAATTCATTCGAAGCTCAAAGTTCTCCTGTTGACATGTTGGGAAGTAAGGAGATGGAGGGAGGTGTCATCTCAGTTTTCTAGTCGTTCCACCGTGGTTCAAAATTACTTGTCTTTGCCAGCAGTCTCGCATTGCTTCACATTGCATTGTGAATTAAAATCAAATTCAAGTTGTCTCATTTAATTTGATTTTATTGTATTCTGTTAAATCTGTTTTTCCCCAGTAGGATGAGATTAATTTCCTGAAACTGAAGATTAATGGAAATAAACTCCTTAAGGAAGTTCCGGATACATATATTAGATTCCTCTTTGAAGCTGTTTGAAGGAGAAATTAAAGGAGAGATAAGGACATGCTATCAATAGGAGATATTAAATCCGGCATATATAACGTGCACCCCTACTTCGAAGCAGTATCTTTATTTTGGGTACATTCTACGTATAAACACACACCTGTTTCTTAAGAAGAAACTGAATTGTATGTACGCAATTCTTTCATTTTGAAGTTATTTATTGGAGGTACTATCCAAGCTTTTGAAAAAATAGTACGTGCTAGAACTATATGAACCTTTAAGATCATTGGGTATGTCATTTCTTTTAAATAAAACAGTATACCAGTCTATTTAAAAGTCTATTTTCGTTATAACTCATATATTTTTTTAAATTTTATGTCAATCAAAATTTTGATCTCAATTTATATTAAAGCCCACGTTACATTCCGGATTTTACGGTACTATAATTTACTGTAGCTGATACAAATCTGATTTAAAATACATGATTCGTGTTTGTATCTTGCATTTAACTTTCTCCACCTTTGCTTAGTGATAGTTTTCTTATAAGTAAAAGTTTATTTTTATAATATTCTCAAAAATTTAGAGTTTTATGTAAATTTATTATTTAAATAATATATACCAAGAAAAATTGGTAGCATGTTGTTTTGTTCGTAGAAAATATGGTATCAAAATCCAGGTTAACACAACCAGACTCTCCAGATTGCAAAGTTAACAAATGGATGGTGAATTACTCTTTCACACATGTGAAATCTCTGGGCTTATTTTCTTAAACACGAAACAGTACCCTTGGTTCATATAATGGAATTTTTGTTGGATTCGAATACACAATTTGCCTGAATATCACATCATGAGACTACTACATTAATTCAAGGCTACTACAACCTTCTCAGGGCGTCTTAAGACTTCTTGAGGCCATGGATCATTCAAAAGTAGGCCCTGGCCTAAACAAATGTAGGCTCCACCTATGACCCTTAAAAATAAACAGTACATAGCATACGTTGTCAAATACTCCTACAAACAATAACCCGAAACAAATAAATGTGCATAATTTACAATAGCATATACCAGATCAACCATTGAATGAGTAATGATGGTGTATGATGGTAGGCCTAGACCTGTACCTTGACAACGGTCAACACATGCAGCCAGTTGATATATCGTCCGAAATTTCCAGTTTTTCGCAGAATACAACCGAAAATAACATTTGACCTTTGAAATTATTCAAATTATGATCTTCTTAAAGCTGGGTCGAGAACGAGACGTTGACCTGGACACGAGCCCAGTTGGTCCATGCCTTAAGACGTCCCAGGCCTTTCTGAGACTGGGTTCAAAAGTTCATTCGATTGATATTAAAGAAGATTTTAAATGAAAAATGAAATAAATTTGAAAGCTTTGTGTATTTTGAGTTAAACTACAGGAGTTAGATAAAGTCTGCTTTCTCCAACGGTTACCTGCACATATTGGCATTACAGGCAATGCAAATGCGGTTAAATCCGGGAAATAAGCTAGAAATCTTAA